>JAQJVL010000760.1:127500-252500 GCA_035578905.1 Stictocephala bisonia | reverse complement strand
TATCTCACTCACAAAATATTCTTTATTCCTCTACCACCCAAAATGCTTACACAATTAGAGACGTTCCAATAACCTACCTCATTTACACCATGATCTTGATGGCTTACGTCACGTATCCTCCTTTTATGATCTCTTACCGACTACCCATCTTGATAATCATCATCCTGATTTTGTTCTCACCTTATTAACACTTGTGCATCCAATCACTCTAATTATATATACGTTTATTTAAAAAAATCCTAATGAACAAGTCATCCATAAAAATATACGTTTATTTTGCTGCACGTTTAACAAGAAAAAGAATCACTAGAGCTTGTACTTGAACTGTCTTAAACATCCGTCAAACATCAAGTAGCCCCCACCCCCGTCATTTATTCCATTAGCCATGGCTGTCGGCTCGCGGCGATCTGAAATCTTCATGTCTCACGGTTCCCTGAGACTTAATAAAATAATAAAACTAGCAACTGGATATAAAACAACACTTGACAATAATATACAGACAAAAAGGGCTATCTGAATTCTTTGTTCAACTCAAAGCGAGGATTTAACAAACCGTTTTATTGTTGTGTCTTATCAGAGAAAACCTCTCGCGGAGATCTTGTTTGTGGCTACAATAAAGCTGTTAACAAGGGGACGCTGCCACCTCTTAAATGTTTATTGCCGTTTATGACTCGCTTGGACGTCGAAGATCTCATCAAATATATCAACAGTTAATATTTGTTTTATTGCGGGTCCACCCTTCATCTAGCCAGCCACCTCTGTAATTGGTACTTATGTACTTTTACATCAAGGCAATCATTTATTCATGACTGTTCACTATTTTATAATTTTATCCTACTTCACATCAGTAACGGTTAATGTCGCATGTTTCTAGTTTTAATACGGTCTTTTTTTACCATCGAGTATCATTATGCAGTTGATCCAGAATCAAAGGCAGATCGGAGTGTTATGGTTTCTAATATAAATACATAATTCGTATACACTCATAGATCTTGATAGAACATTCTACCCATTATGTGTAAACATGATCACCCTTACATACACCATATGCTACAAATTCACTTACAAACATTTTCTCTGCCAGAACCTCCCACCTACCCTGGGTATCACAACCTTCTCGTATCTAGCTCTCATACTCTCAACTACTATACGCCTGATAGTCGATATGACCTTTTGATAACTTTTAATATGTATAACATTTGGGAAATAATCAGTACTGTCTCTCCGTTTCATTTCTATCATATTATCCTCGTGAAATTAAAAGAAAATTGCTTAGCTTAAATAAACAATATCTTTATATGAAGTTATACTCTTTTATTGTCCGTAACTTTAAGTTTTAACATTGGTAGACCCCTAAATAAATAAAATAGCAATGCCTATTATTGCGGACAGATTTCAGTTTACATTGGTTTAAAAAACAACGCAATGTCAGTAGTATTTCTAAGACTAATTATTTTTTTATTTTTTTATTTATTCATTCAACGGTAACAAACATTTACAATTTGATGCTTATAAATATTGTATAATAACTATATAACCAATTAACTATGAGAACTTTTAGATGGCAAACGTTAAGTGTGGTTCAAGATGATATACAGGCATGAAAACAATTAGGACAAACTAGAATTAGTGCATGACTATCTATTAATAATATGTAGCAGAATATTACTAGACTAATGCTCAACAATCAAACATAAGCAACATTAGCTACAATAGAAATGAATTGATAACTAGTTAGTTATTGGTACTTTCGAAATATTAGATTAATATATATATATATACAAAACATGGATACAATATTGACATGGATACAATACACCAGAATGGCAGCTGAACCCAACAATATATAAGCCTCAACATCAACAACAATGATACTTATGTGTTCAGAATGCGTGACATTATTATTTAGTAATATGTAACAGGCACGCTGCAACTAACTAGTAACTTAAAGAACTTACAAATAACTACAATAGAAGTATAGTAATAATGACAGTAATAAATAACAGTAATAAATAACAAGAATACATAACGGTCAAACATCCATCAAACATATTGTACATGGGTAACATAAGATTGAAAGCAGTTTTTAGACATATCCTTACATCTCTTACGAACTCGTGCAAATTCAAAGTAATCCTGAGGATTTAACGTTTGCTTATACATCTTGTGTAACCTCTTCTTGAGTATCACCAGCTCCTTCATTTCTCTACTAAACCACGACGGAAACTTGTATGAGCCAACTCTTCTAGTAGGGGTGTTGGCTAGGACTATATCACGGACCTTAGTGATAAGTAAGGAAAAGGACTCATTAACATCGCCATCGAAATCAGAGTAGGATACAGACTGAATTCCAGAAAAAATTGCATCCACATTACATTTCTTAAAATCTGGTACATATATAGGGCCTGTGGATTCTGGACTAGGAACTGATAGATATACATTAAGGGCAGGATGGTGCTGGTCAGCAACGACCACAGGGTCAATATCCTGGTACAATTAAGCCTCCGATAATGATGAAAAGACGAGGTCGAGCAAAGCATCATTACTGTTACGCACTGTATTGATTTGTTGACAGTTTAAGTAAGTAGTGGTCTCATGTATTGCAGACGATGCCTTAGACGGAAAGAATGGAGTTGCAGAACACCAATCAACTCCCGGTAGATTAAACTAATTAAAACTAAAAAATAATATATCTAGCAAACAAAACGTGTAACGAAATTTTACTATTTGTCCCAAAGATCTTATTCAAATTAAGCTTAAAACTAAGACTAGACAGACTTTTTAGGTTCTCGGGGAGGTCGTTGAACATTTTTGGTCCAAAATATGAATAAAATTTCCTTCCCAACTCAAGTCTGACCCTTCGGAAATGAAGCTGTTTATCATGGCGGGTGCTGCGCTGGGAGACTTGGTCTCTAGGCAACAACCTGTCACACAAGTACTGTGGCTCTCTGAGGCCCAAGACTTGTGCGTCATGCAGTTGGTCAATACCCTGTAAACGGAATCCATGGGTAACATCCCCAACTCATCCCAATAGGAGGACACATGATCAAAACGCTTTAGGGAACATACAAAACGGATCGCTGCGTTCTGTACAATTTGAATTCTCTGAGCGTCCTCCTTCGAGAGACTGTTGCCGTAAGCAGGGTAACAGTAGTGAAATAACCGACTTTGAAATTCTCGATACGATCTATAGCCTGTATAGGTATAAAACGTATTAACAATCCGTGTGGTATATTTTATGAACATTTTAATAATATAGTGGATAAAAAATACTAACAATCCTGGTGTAAAGAAAAACATTGACATTCTTTCAAATGTAAACAATTATTTTTCAATAAATTACATCAAGAAAAAATTGAGTTGACATTTGTATGATAATTATCTTTGGCAGAAAGAGTAGTTAAATAATTAATAAGCACTTAAATCTCGAGTTTATTATAACTGAGGGAGTTATGTCCTGCTCTACAATATTGTGGGGAGGGGCAGGCTGAGTCAGTAAGGGTGAGAGGGAGGAAGGGAGGGAGGGAGAGAGAGAGCAAACATTTTATAAAAATAAAATATAAATAAAATCAATTTGTGGTTCACGCTTGGAAAGGAGCAGGTTACATACCCGACCTTGACCTGTTAGTATGGTTAGTCACAGACTAGTAAAGTCAGCCTCAAAATATTCGCTGGTTTTGTAAAAATAGTGGTTAATAAGCCAGGATTTTACAACGGAATGGAACTGTGAGGTAATCAGTGACCTCACAGACATGGGAAGACGGTTGTAGAACCATATACCTGAAACAGGGTAACAATTATAAGTTAGACTCAATCATAATTCCTGACTGTGAAATTGTCATCATAAACACAGTTTCAGAATACTCCTAAATAGAACGACTGTGAACTTCTCGATACGATCTACGACTTATTATGATGATGGACTACATATTAGTCTTAGTAAGTCATAAAGCAGATGGATTCAGACAAAGGTGCCTCCAGAACGCATTAAGAGATGCGATCGCACGGTAAGGTGGCAGTAAACCGGCCATCGCCGCGATAGGACACCTCAGAATGTGAAGCCGGGAATGTGGATGGGCCGCGTCACATCAGCTGAGTGCCAGAACTTGTTTCTTTACTAGTTAATATCTTTATTTGCCACTACAACTGGAGTCGGCAACCTTCTTGGCCATAGAGTCTGCAGCTTGTGCACAGTTACAACTCCTTTTGGAGAGGTAGAAAAAATCCAATTCGCTAAAAAAAGATTCTCCAATTCTTGATGTTACGGTGAACAAGCTTCATAACATAAAAATTCTCAGTTCGATCCCAATCAAGGTCATAGCAAATTTTGAAAGGACTATGACCACCGGCTGTTTATTTGTCATTGGGCTATTAGTTAATTATTCTTTCCTAGGAATACAGAAGTCTTGGTTTGTAACAATGACTACATTCACTCATCTACACTCATCATATTCAACAAAATCCATATTCACCCAAATCTTGTTTCGGAAAATTAAGAATAAGTAAATAATAGTCATGATTGAACACACGCAATCTACACGCAAGCATCTCTTGACGGATTTATATTTTAAACAAATTGCATTTCTTTATATAACCTACATAGGCTATATCCATCTGTTGTCGAACATTTATTTTACAAAAATGAATCTCTTCATGAAACTGAGTCATACTCATATCCATCTCTTGAATATATTTTACACACATACTCCTTTTTATGAAGTTGTTTCCTTCAATCTTTAGACGGCACTGTATCCTGTCCATATGTACGTCTTCATGCCACGTATGAAAACCAAAAATTCATGCACTTTTAACACATTCATCAGCAAGTCATGCAAATTATGTTTGTGGGTCACGGAGTGTTGCATTATGTAAGAGAGTAAAATACCTATTTGGAGTTATTTGCACAATTGTTGTGACATCTTAGCATAATCCTCCTCAGGTTCCAAACATGTTTAATGTAGTACCTAAACTGAAACTAGAAGAGAGGTCTTGTAGAAAAAATTTAATTTTCTTACACAAGAAACTAAACTGCAAATCCCAATGTTGAGATATCAATCTACAGAATGAATGTTGGTCAATCCTTTCATTCTAATAACGTATTAATAAGCGTTGACGGCCTGAAATTAAATATTTAAATAGAGCTATGTACCAGTAAATAACTTTAAGATTTATTTTATTAGAGTGCCTACATCTGAATAAGTATTTAAACTACCTGATTTTGAAATTTTTCTGATAACTTTGCTCACTCGTTAAAAAATAAATTAACCTATAAAAATTAAAAATATAATTACACCGACCGATTTGTATAAAGTTGTATTAAACATGACAGATCGTTTTCACTCTATATGTCATTCAAAACACATTTATGGAAGCTGCCATTTGTATACACACACAACTTTTGACAGTTGCTCCATTCATTCCACAGACACAGCTGTCTACTGAAACTAGTGTTCTGGTTCTAGTGGTAAGACAATGTATTTATGTACTTTGATTATACCTAAATTATAAATGACTTCTCACAAGTAGTAGTTAGTTACCCAAGAATACCAGTAGCCAAACTGAGGCTCAATCCTGGCCTGGACTGGAAGAATTTATCAATAATTTTTACCTTGAACTGCACGGTTATCTCCCTTGCTCTATTCGAGCAAGTGCCTCTAACCATGTATGAGGAATTGTAAGAGTAAAGTAAACAAGAAAATCAGCATCCTAATAAATTTGAATTGTGAAACTATGTGATGGTTACAAAATACCAAAGATCAAATTGTGCTTATACCATACCCAAACCTATGTGATCTGTCACGATCGTGCTTTCTGTTTCACCTTAACTATTAGATTATACATAATTGACTGTGAACAATACATAAAAACAACAACAGGAATACAAAAGATAAAAAGACAACTGTCAAACAAACTTCACAATTGCTGAAAACCTCTCCCCTCAGTAGTTTCTCATCAGGGAGCGCAGTTACTGTCTTGACAACGTTTAGGGATTGTCTTCCAGCTTAGAACAACACTTTATCAACATCACTTTCCCCGTCTTAGTCTATTCATGCAGCTCAGCTGGCGATGTAAACAAAAACCGTTTCCCAGTAGGAACAGGCAGGAATTTATTGGGGTGTCCGGCACACGCTCGCCACCCTGGGGTGCTCGGGCAGCAATCACCGTTTATCTTTGTATACATTTGTTTGGGTACTATTTTCACTTAGGGTTTTATCAAGTACAGATTTATGGGTGAACTAATAATATATCCTGTCTTGTTGTTTATCATTTTGTTTACAGTGTTATTGTGCGTTGATCATAGGAGTGTCCAAAAGAATAATTAATTGTTATGTAGTTTGTATTTTATTATTAATTATAAATTTTACCTATTTACAAAATACCAGCCCTCTTTATAAACCTTTATGTAGCTTCACCTTCTGGTGCATGTAGGCTGAGGTATATGACAGAGGAAAATACATATTTTATAGAGGAATGACATTTTGCACACATTTTTTTTAGTTGGCAGTGCAATAGAACTAAATAACTTAATAAAAAGTCAAATCTTGTGGTGAATCTTCCCAAAAAAGTGTATAGTAAAATAACAAAAAAATTGAATTTTTATTTTTAGACTGAAACGAATAAAATAAATTGAAAGTTAACGTATATTGTAATCAGAATACATCCTTATGCAAGAATTGACAAACCACCAAGTCCCAAAATGATCGGTATACAGGGTTGGTCAAAAGTCTCGAAAATATTTATTAATTTTAAAACTATGAAAATAAATGTAATGAAACTTTGTAGTTATGTACATGTCCCCATAAAAACTATTTAGACATATTCTACTTGTTTCTGCATAGCAAGGGGATGGCCCACGAAGGAAGTCTTAAAAAATGTATATGTAAGCCTACCTCGAGTTACACCTCATTTTAAATGTCGTTGTTTGTACAGTAAAAAAGTGCAAACCTGAGGTCAAAAGGATGACTAAGTCAGAAAATATTACCTCTCAAAGAATTTAAAGTCATATAGTTAATTCTTCTTAGGACTACGTTTATTTATTTAACAGTTTGAGTCCCCTGTTGTTGAGTATGTGTTGATTGTTAACGATCGTATCGAAAGACTGTGTTATAAAATTAACTATAGTATTTAACAAAAATGAAAATAAGAAAGATTATTAAAACCCCTTTGATAGCAGGTTAAAAATTAATAATAATAATAGTTTACGAAAATGATAATAGTAATTTGTTAAATTTTTTTGAAAATGAATAAATTTATCATAGTCAGTCAGTTAAATTATAGCTCTACGTAGCAATAGATAATAACTATCTTATCCTTGTTTTTAAGCAGTATTAATTATGTGACATCAAATTCTTTGAGAGGCTATATATTCTGACTGGGTCATACTTTTGACTTCAGGGTTTCACTTTTGAATTGTACGAACAAAGACCTTTAAAATGAGGTATAGCTCGAGGTAGGCTAATTTAAATATTTTTAAGAATTTAAATTTTTAAGACTTCCTTCATGGGCCATTCCCTGGCTATGCGAAGAACAAGTAAAATATGTCTAAATACTTGGTATGGGGAAATATACATAACTACAACGTTTCATTAAATTCCTTTCAACAGTTTTAAAATTATTAAATATACTTCAGACTTTTATAATGATGAAATTGAGTTATTGTTTCAGTAGTATAGATAGTATTAAATTTTGTAGTATTTTTGTAGTAATTGATACAGGGGTTTTGGCCCTTTCAAGTTTAATTTTAAATTTATTAATAAAGCCTATAAAAAAGTTTACTTCAAAATGTAATTAAAAGAGCACATATTTGATTGTATGTTTATAATTTGCCTAAAATTTATCTAATTGTTCTTTTTGATTTTGTATTGTCGTGTATTCTGCAACTGATGCTATAGTTTAGTCACAGAATATGTCTATATTCTGTGGTTTAGTTAAGACATTTAGATGGTAACTTCAACACAGCATTTGCTATGAGGTACCTAGCAATGTGTTCACATTGCGAGCTAGTGAATTTCATTGTATGTAAAATTGTTTACTATTTTATTTGTCAAATATTATTATATAAAAATGTTATTCGTGTAGAATGTGGCTTATGGTAATACAATATTTTCTTTTTCTTTCTTCTTTTCTTTTGCTCAACTCTGTATACAGAAGACGTGCAGAGGCAAGAATTTACAGAACCAATGTGTTTAACAAAATGTATTGGTTCTAACGAAAAATTAATTAGTAGTTACATTTATTTTCAAAATATATTTTACTTATAATATTACAAAGAAAACTCTTTTAGAAAGGTATGAGTATCAAGTCTATATTGAAAAAGAATAGTCAATCAAAAGTTCTATTTTACTAAGATTTTAGGAAGTACAAAATGACGTGGTTTGTTGAACTTAATTCTATTACGATGCTATTGGATTATAGAAAAACGTATCTTCAGTGGCAGAATCCTAAATATGAGGTAATATAAAATACCTCCTTATTGTGTGGCATGCCTTGACATTCTGCCATGAACTTTCTGTTAAGACATGTAGTAACAGGTAGTTAGCACAGAATATAAATTACTCTTTCAGTTCATTTGAAAATGTGTTGTGGCTGGATAAAACAAACGAAGGAGGATTTTGTAATATATAGGGATAAGAATGTACATGAGGGGTTTCTTGATCTGTGTAGTCTGGATACTAATTGATTCGGAGAAAGGAATTTTGTTAATAGTACAGTGCCAATTGTTGTTGGTGTACTTACGAAAATCAGAGTTTGCAATGTAATCAATAAATCATAACAGCAATTTGCATCTTTTTTAAAATTTTTCTTATAAACGTTCGTAATTTCAATTTTTTAATTAAAGGAAACTATATTTACAATGTAAATTATGAATCTTTAGATGCATACAAAGAAATATAACATCAGTGCTGCTAAATGTTTCATAAACACTTTTAATCTAGTAAGTCCAGTTTGCATAGACTTACTATTTTGGGGCAGAAACATTTTAGGCATAACTAATGTTTCAATCAAAATTATTTGAGATATAATATATCTACTTCAACCATAAACTGTACCAACAAGAATGAGTCACTGCTGAGCTCCAAAATGGCGTTTAAAATTATATTTGCTACTTCATCGCCTATAAAAGAACTTTTTAGCCACTGTCGTAATCAGTTCAAGCAAGACTTTAACCAAATTTAAATATTTAAGTTGTGGATTGCTACATCTCTCATTCTTCTCGCGGAATATCATCCTGACCCTCAATATCTCCCTCCTGTCCTGCTACCCCTCGGACACCCAGGAGCTCTCGTCACGCTCCATGGTGTTTGTCCTCGCTTCCGTCCAATTGTCAAACAAAGGTCCTCATTATGGAGCTCTCCGTGAACTTTCCCTCACTTTTGTTAATGACTGGACTGAACGCCGTGTTAGTGATCTTTTGTCCAGTTTCAAAATAAAAAATAAACACCCTGGATCTAGTTTGCTCCCTTCCAACTCGCTCCTGCGTGTTTTATATATGTATGAGCAGTTTGTGCAAGGTAAGTTTGCCCCCTTCCAACTCGCTCCTGCGTGTTTTATATATGTATGAGCAGTTTGTGCAAGGTAAGTTTTTGAGCATTAATATTTTATTTGAATCACAATAATTCATATAAGTATTTACATTTTTATTAAAAGTGGTTTGTTTATTTAGCACTGTATTTATTTAACAAAAATCCTCTATGGTTAAAATACATTGAGGATTTTAGTTTTTTTTTTTTTTTAATAAAGCTAGAAAATGGCTCCTTACAAAGGAATCAGTGGAAGACTATATAAATATGTAATTGATCCAGACTTACCAGAGTTAATGAACGGGAAATACCTAATACCAAACTAGTTCATTACACTAGTTAAGTAGAAAAATACAGTGTACTCGTATTTTCCGTCGTATTAAAGGCTCTTGAAAAAACTATATTATTACTTTTTTTATTTTATTTAAGTAAAATACACGAAAAACATTTGGTTTAGATGCATTATGAGATAAATATAACTTATTTAGTCAACAGCTTTATTAAAACACTTATTAACATTTCAAAATATTCCTCCACAGAGGCATAGCCTGGGAGGTGTACCTCTTTCTTTTTCTCAAAATCAATATTTTTTATATCCCTTTATTACGTTATGAAGTTCAGACTCGGCATGTATATTAGGGTCATTTTTTATAAAAATTTTTAATTTAAATAATGTATGTTCTATGACAAAATGAAGATGATTACCATAACTAGTTTCTTAATTTGTTTAGAAAATATTATAACAAATTATCTTAAGAATAAGAATTGTTTTATTTCCATAACCATACAGTGTACAATAATGAACTGACACATTTTTCACATAAATCGATATACCAAAAAACAACAACAAAATTGAGCATAATTCAACAGTTCATCTTAAACTTAGATGGAATTAATTAATCTACATACATAATTTGACATGAAGATAAATAGAATAAGTAGAGTTACATAACTGTCTGTAAGGTACAATAAGATATTTAGGTGCTCATATGAATGAAAATTATGTCTAACAATAATGCCTAAAAATTATGGTTTAGAAATTTAGGACCCCAGAGGTCATAAAGACCTGTTTTGAGGTTCCCTCAATAATTAGAAAAAAAATGTTATCAGTACTCATTTTTCCAAAATTTCCATGTGCTGCAATTCACAAAATATATAAAAATTTACTTTTGTTTTATGTTGACTAATATAATATTTTATTTGTTATTTATGTTTATTTAATTTTTTTTTTATTTAATCCCCTTAAATTCAGAAAATCTTTTAATTAGTGTATTGTAGAATATGCCATATTTTCTATGTCATCTTGCAAAAAAAGCCAAGCCTTAAGTTCTTTTTTAAATCTTTTCTCATTTGTTATCTTTTTAAGAGTTTCTGGTATTATATTAAAAATTTTTGGTGCTATATAAAAGTAGGTTCTCTGGAAAAAAGTCAAGAAAGGTCTTGGTGTATGTAATTGGTTTGGCCTTCTTAATCTAGATCGATAAGTACCTTCACTACTGGGCAAATTCCCACTCTTCCTATAAAACATTATTAATACCTTATATATAAACAAGTATCTTAGTGGCAATATGTTTGTGCGGCAGAAGAGAGGAAAGGATGGTTCAAATCTATTTTTTCCCAAAATGATTCTTATAAGCTGTTTTTGTTGAATGACGATTGGATAGATATAAGAATAGTATGAGCTTCCCCAACAAACAATACCATATTCCATCCTAACTATTAACTAAGGAAAAATACACTGTTCGTAGAACATCTACTGGACACATGTCTCTAATATAATACATAAGTCTAATTTGAGAGTTAAATTTTGATTTTAGATATTTTATATGTTTTTTCCAATTCAACTCTTATTCAATCAGATCAACCCTTAAAGCAACACATTTTTATTTTGTAAAATGTTTAATGCTACCTTATAGTGTTTTCAATTGAATGTTAATTAAAAAAGTGGCTCTATTACAACATTTATATTTAAATTATTTTTTTTAAATCTATACATACAGCATGATGCATTATAACGAGAAGTTAATTGTCTCAGTTAGATCAAACTACTTTTTAAAATAATTTTTATGCATAACATGTTTTATTATAAAATATAAACGTGTGATAGATATACTTCTTTTATTTCATGTATATGTAACAAAATAAATAAAATTGATCTAGACGGCTTATTTAATAAAATGTAATGGTTATTAGTATTTTAAGAGTTGGAATTGTTTTTGTTTCATTAAGAAAAAATAAACAATGCATTTGTACCATTTGGTGATCAGATTTTACAACAAGTGTATTATGAGTCTGCAGAGGCTGTCGGCCATGTTGGTTTTTATACCACAAGAACAATGTCTTTCGACATTTGATGAACAAAAGTTGTATAGGCCTACTGTGTGCCATTTTAAAAGTTATCATATAGCGCAATGGGTTTGCTTTTAATATTTACACTCGCCTGGTTTTGAAAAAAAGGTGAAAATAAAAACTTCAAATTAAATAATTTTATACTTTTTTTATAAAACTAATTAGGAATTCGCAAAGCAATTCCAACGCGCAATTTATTCTTGATCAAATTCAATTTGTTTGGAAAAATAAACAAAATAACCGTTTAAAAATAACTATTTAATTTGGATATATGTTATCGTATGTCCGGTTTGAAAGTAACGCCGTTCTTATGGTATAAAACCAATATGGTGGACAACCTCCGACAGCCTCTGCAGACTCATAATTAAATAAATGATCACTTGATTGTAATAAGACCTGGATCTATTTGCAATGTGCCAGTTCGGTTCTCACCAAGTGTTTCTATTGAGACCAACTCCCTCAGCAAAATATTCTGTAGTTTGAGTTATCTGATTATAGCTTTAAGCATTTCCTTCCTTCTCAAGAAAACAATACTAAGCTCATATTGTACTCACTTTGTTTATTGTACGTACTTCAAAAATAAATACTTATAACAATAAAATAAATAACTAAGTAAATGGTAAAATAAAAAATATAAATAGAGACAATATATAAAATTAAATATACAACATTAAATATAAATAGAGACAATATATAAAATTAAATATACAAAATTAAATATAAATATAGATAGTGTCAATAAAAATAAACAAATGAAATTAATAGGATAGAATTGAACGTTTGATCACTTATTTACGGAACATATCTTAACCCAAAAATCTTATCGTGAACGAGATGGAATATAAACAAGATTCGGCACTACAATAGAAATTATAATATTAAACTAAGCATTTTGAGTCGCTAAATTCAGAGCTTAGATAAGGTTACGCATTATCCCCATCATTGTGCAGTCATCAAAGGTGTGGACACTTTATAACGCTGTATTTTATTGGCATGACGGGGTAGGTAAAACAAAATTTTAACCCCAGAACTGTCGATCAAATAAAAGCTGCTAGTTGATGATGGATTCGAGTTTAGAACAAGGAAGGGTCACTACTCTACCATCACGATGACAACCTCTACCTTCACATTATTGGTAGATACTAAAACACTGATATCGCCTTTCCCAGCAAGACGTATCCCCAGAGAGTCGTCCACTCGGTGTCGGGGGGCTGCGCCCCGACTGCTGGGAACTGTCCTACCAAACATCCGTCACCAAGACAACGGTGGCCAAGACAATATTTTAGCAGTGCAGGACACAGTAGACAATGGGCTGATCTCCCACTGATTTACAACCTGAGAAGGAGACACAGGGAGTCGAGTTGCCTTCTGTTCATGATGTTTGATGTCTCATCAATGATATGGGATGGATGACGGGTGATCGATTTTTAAAAATACGTCATAATTACTTTTTACCGTTGATATAATATTATTGTAATTTTTATTTTTTTTATTTGAGTTTTATCTTTAAAATATATATATATATATATATATATATATATATATATATATATATATATATATATATATATGACGTACATTATCGTATACCAAAAGATATTCTTTCGTTTCAAAATTTGTCAGAGGGTGACAGGAAAAAGGACAGGAACATCTTGGTCAAGTGAAAGAAAGATAGATCATTCTGAAAGAATTAAACAAGTTTGGTCGCAAAGAAACCCCAACTCATCAAAACAGTTAAATGTAGTTTTTGTGGTTTGAATAGGCCAATATTTGAATACAAGTTACAAAAGATGAGCCACAGAGAAGACAGAAACAAATGTGGTTTTCTTATGGCCTCAGCGAATGCCTCAGTGGCAGTTATGTATAGACTCTACTATTGTATATCTTTATAAATCTATAGTAATAATTATTACGTTTATCATCGAGAATAGACAGCGGGACTGACAACGGTGCTGGCCCTGCACAGATAACTGGAGAACAAACTACTCGACACCCTTCCGGTACACTTCTGGAATAGACGTCTTTTTAACGAGGATTCTTATTATATATACTCGTATAACGACGTATGATTAGTATGATAAAGGATACGTCGTTAACAACTGATACCTACTGACTCGTAAAAATAAACTGCGAGACAATGTCCAATTAAAATAAATCTAGTGGCTTCTCTGACTATGCTTCCTTTTCAAATATATTTTGTTGTTTAGTAGTTATTCTTTTTCACGTATTATTTTATTTAATATCACAATAATATTGCACGTCTTAATATCACAACTTTATAGCTAATGCTAGTGCACGTCTACACAGTGGTGCTGATGAATCTATTTTACATGTCATAAGAAGGCCAAAGGTTAAATCTTTTTACAAAGTTATTAACTCTCTTCATTCTTAGTTAGATTAATGATCAGTCTCTATCCACGATTAAACAAATGTCTTGCTTTAGCTACAATGAAGTGATACATTTACAAGTGAGTGACAACAGTTCAGGAGATGTGAAGGAATTGTGTGAATATTATGGACTTGACTATAACCTAGTAAGTAAGGAACTTAACAGCTTCAGTAAACTATATTACGTTTCACTAGATGAAAGCTTTTTTGAGGTTAGGTCTTTGCAGCCCTAACTTATGTAGAAACAATAAATTCGTTTTTCATTTCATTTCAATAATAGTTGTCAATATTTTAGCCAAATCAATGACTGAAACAATTAATCACATTTAACTCAACGAAACATTTAATTTACAATCACATGGTACAGTTTATTTGAACAAAAGTGAATACAAAAATACTGTTCTAATTCCCGTAATTACAATTCCAGCTGATAAGTGGTAAATAACTTGCTTATTATTAAGCTAATGCTATTGGTAGATTTAGTTATCAGTATTTATTAGAATAAACACATCTGCTTATTTCGCCTATGTGACGTCACAGTCTTCTGCGCTGCTTCGTCGTGAAAC
The DNA here is from genome assembly GCA_035578905.1 of Stictocephala bisonia. NCBI lineage: Eukaryota > Metazoa > Arthropoda > Insecta > Hemiptera > Membracidae > Stictocephala > Stictocephala bisonia. Next base: position 237,676 of record JAQJVL010000760.1, on the reverse strand, counting down.
ACGGAAAGGCTAGGAGCCTCTAGGGCAGAAATCAGAATTTTCTCAAAATTGAGACCAGTGCCAATCAATTTCTCGTGGTCGAAAACCCAAGAGAAAATTTAAAAATAACAAATCTTTGGAGCTATAAAAACTTCGTCTCGACGTGACTTGTTTTAGATAATAAGATTCATTGTTGACTGTTAACACAAACAAATGAAATGAACACGTTTGAAATAGCCTAAGTAATAGCATTGGGTGTTTATACTAATAAATAGGTAGCAATGTGAACACATCTAAAACACCTATATCATACACAATATTTCATTATTCTTGTACAGCAATAATTTGTACTATGAAAGAGAGAACCATACTTATTTTATTGGAACTTTCGGTGATAGCTATAACAGCAATCTTGGCATTTTTTTTATAAAGACAAAATAAAATAAAATAATGTTTACAGAAAGGCTGTATTAACATTACTAACAGAAGTTAATTTATCTGACTAAAAATAACCTAACATGGCCGAGAAAAGAACCTATTCGGACAAATTTTACAATATACTAGAAGACACCCCAGCACGCTTCGTGTGCCAACCCCGTCACTCGCTGCGCTAGTTGCCCCTCGGCCTTCGGCCTGTGATTTTTTACTGAAAATAATAAAAGGTTACCTGTATAATGTAAATTCACAATAATAAATTTATTTACACCATCTCACTCAAATTACTTGCGTTGTTACCTATTTATTAGTATAAACCCATTTACTTAGCCTATTTCAAACGTGTTCATTGCATTTGCTTTTTTCACTATTAAAAACTAATAAAATAAATAAAATAACTGAGTTATATTACCATTGAAACCTTCAAGTCCAGTAGAGCGGAGCCCTACAATCGAATGTCCATATAACCACGCTTACAACCTTCCCTGGATTCTTATTCTGTGCTATGTGCGTAAAACACACAGAGAAGTTAAATTTGAAATCATACAGGGTGGGGAAAAGTCCCGCAACATCCTTCTATTTCAAAAATAAACAAGATAGGAATTAGAGTCTTTTACAATCTCTTTAGTTATTGGGTAGCTACTTTAAGGTACAATTGGTAATCATCTCACTCTAATAGGGGACGTCCTATCGAGAGTATAATCAACATTCTTAATTAAAGCCTATGTCTTGTGATATATATAATTTTAAAGGTTATACTTTAACAAACTGAATGCCACAAATCCCATCTCTATGGAGTCACCCTATCAAAAATTAGAGCAATTTTAGATTTTTAATATTCAAAGTACTCTATTCTCTGATAGAGTGGTCCCTCAGAGATGCAGTTTGTAGCATTCAAATCAGTAATATACAAGCTTTAAATGATGTATTACTAGACTTAGGATTCTTAAAGAAGTATTGATGGTTTCCATAACTGAAGGTAGCATGATTTTTGTCCATTGAAATTTGTACCTAATGCTTCATCTTTTTAAGTCATATGTTACTGATTTGAATCACACACACTGCATCTCTAAGGGCCACACTATAAGAAAATAGATCACTTTGAATATTAAAAATTTTAATTTTCAAATTGTTTTAATTCCTGATAGGGTGACTCCACAAGGATGGGTTTTGCGGCGTTGTACTCTACTATTAAAGACCTTTAATTTGATGTACTATTTAACCGGTGCTCTCATTCCTTCTGACTCCTTGCGGGCCATCCCTCTGAACATGAAAAAAATTGTAGTTACTTCAGTAAATAGATTTATATGTGTAGTTATGATGTAACAAGTTTTATTTCTTTACCTGTAATCGTTCGGAAATTATTAAGGCCGTGCGGGACTTTTTCCTCACCCCGTATAGAGACGACAGTGAAGTAAAGTAACGTTCTCTTTTACGGGAGCTCAAGCTGGTTGTTTGAGTTGTGCTGAGCATAGATCATAAACGCTATAGTTTGCAATATTTTTTGCCGTCAATGGTAACTGCTTATAAATCACCAACCGTTAATAGCCTAAAATGTCCGTGGTATAGTTCCTACCATAAACAAACTTCAGTACTTAACATTTTATGCTTCAATTAAAACGTCTTTTTTTAATTTTACACAATATACAAAGCCAGAATGATGTAAATATTAATGTGATATCATAGATGTTCTCAAATTCAAAATTAGTTTACATTAAGTCATTAGTAGCAAAATCCATATAAGAGGTGAATCGTGAATGTAGACCTAACTAGATTTTCAAAGGCATCAAATTGCTCGTTTGTCACGGGAAATGTGAATCATTAATTTATAAACAACACTTGAAATATTTTACGCACATAAAATTTCTTAATGTCATATAACGCATTAAATGTGGAGTAGAATTCTCTATTCATTATGGTGTTTTAAAATATATTGCTAATGTAATCAAACTATAATTTAGCAATATTGCACAGCGCAGAAATTGTTGAATTTCGCATTGGCCAAAGAAAAACTGAAGTTCTTGTATTTTATTTATTTGATTACAGGGTAAAAACAATACTTTCTAATAACATATCCAATTTATATATGAAGGTTTTTTTTTATTTTTTTTTTATTTGTGTTGATCAAATATCTTTCAGCCTGTGTGAGGTCTATCACACACTTTTTTTCCTGCAGAAGATCTTCATGTATTAGATATATTAATGGTGAAGATGTCAGTGCAAGCTGGACAAGTTTACTGAAAATCTAGTTTTTTAGAATACGTAGTGAGTGTTCGATTTGCTGTTTAAAATTATATTTTCAGTTTCCCTTTAAAAGTTTTCGATTCCGACATTAGCCCAATTATTATTGACCATTCTGGCGTGTTAGATTGAGCGCCCTCAGTTGACCTTTTGTCCTTCCAGAACATCTGTGTTCGGGACGAAGGGTTATCGCAGAGAATGCAGGATGTTCTCGATCCAGTAACTTTGTAAAGACGTTTCACTCTGAGAGACAGATGGGTGTCTACAAGTCACCAGCCGGGAGCTCCTGGGGTGCAGGCTCCTACGGGCTTCACCGAACGACACAAAACCCCTAATGACGGAGCCAAGTTTACAACTTTACGGGTAAACAAGACTTTTGTGCCGTGGTGTCGCGCAGGTTATGGACAATGCTCGCTCACTGTGCTGGAGGTCTTTGTCTTCCGATGCAGTAGCTGATAGGCACAAAACAGCTGATAAACGTTGAACGAATTTGGATTTCTTGCTTAGTTAAAGTGATTCCTTCAAGTGTTGAAATGGCAACTGCTGCACTGTTGGAGGTCTTATGTAATAGCCTCTGTAAACGGCCTTAGTCACGAGAGATGTATATTTAACAATTATTGGAAAGTGAATCAAGAATGTTTACAAGAAGTGACGTTTGATTTGAACCCTCAAGTCTTTAATGATAATTTGTAAATTAATTTATCCGCTGCATAATAAAGGCGGATAAAAATGTACGTTCTAGCCAACATTCTTAGATTCATCCAACACAATGAAAATAACAAAATATATACAGAACTATTTTTTTGATATTCAATCCTTTAAAGTTGAATGTAGTAGATTTTAGCCTCCAGAGTATACGTGTATACTGGTTTCATTACCATATTGTCAAGATATCCTATTGTAAGGCTACCGGTTTCGATTCTCAACTCAAAACATGCTTTATTTAGACATATAAAGATATAACAAGGCCTCTCTTTCGATCTTCCTCAAGTGACGTCAAAAATAAGAGTTATTTTTTTTCATTGAACTTTATATATTAAAAAAAAAACTAAGAATATACTATTAATGTCTACAACTCCTTAATGATCGAATTACGCTGTCTTGGACGCGGCTGTAACTTAATGTCACTTCTCCCTCCGCAGTTACCGAGTTCATGCCTTTCCTTGAGGCTAGTTTTGAAAGTCACCGAATTCATGCCCCCCCTCCATTGGAACAGGTAACAGTTGCCGAATTCTTGCGAGCCCGTTAGCTCAATATATACATACTGTACAACGTCTGAAGGTGGCACACGTGGTTTACCAAAATATATTACCATAATATCTGTAGTTTGTAGTTATACCGTAACAAATGTGTGTTGCGTGATGTTCATTTGTTTTGTATTTCTACCAACTCGTAGCCTAATATGCTAATTAACAAATTATTTACAGATAGTATAGACATCCTTTTGATGTTCACATGTCCTGAATATAACATGTTGGGATGGTTTTCAGTTTGTTCGAACTATGGTAAGTTGTCGGTCTTCCGAGAAACTAATAAGAGGTAACCAGTTAATAAAGACAACCAAATGAAAAATATACATTAGTTTGTATTACATATAGTATAATATTATATTATATTATTCAAATCCACATATTGCATGATTGATGACGTAATGACCTGTAACCTTTCTTGTAATAAATTATATGATTTAATAACAACACTAGATAATTTATTTTTTCAACGTAGTCTTCAAATATCTGATATTACAGATTTAATTGTGAAATTATTGGGTCATTTTGAAATTATTAGTGTTAATGCCAAATATTTCATGATGCTTTGGTTTGATATCTAAGACAATATTTTGTTGAAAAAAGGAATATAAATTATTGGTATGAGATAATACCTAATACTGTACTACTAACATGATTGCGTACGTGACTTTTGTAACTCCTCATATTTATATTTAAACGAATACTACTTGTACTATGTAACTTTCTAATTTCTGAACAAAAACTCATGATAAACTTAGATTGTACTTGTCTGGAAGTCATTGTAATAATTCTTGACGTAGACCTGGACCTGCGTCCACTCATTTGGCAGTGAAATCTACTTTACCGATCCGCAGACAATTTCAATCTGCCTTACCGACTGCGGCTGCCGACTAATTCTAAGTAATGTCCTGGACGGCGATTCCTTCTGGTTGATTTAGTCGGCCCGCTGTGGCTGTCAGTCGGTTCGTTATCTCCAGGATTAGCTGGCTGTCCTGCTGCCCAAATAACCGCTTTGGCTGACCATTGATGCCGCCTTCAAGTCGATATCTGTTAAAAGGATTTGGCCGGACCGGAGGCGGCCCCTTTCAACCCGCCAGTGTTGACTGTTTCGCTCTCCGATCTCCCTAAATACCTTCTACACTTTGATGAAAATGATAATCCCCTCTTGGTTTACAGACAGGAATTCGTCTTGTGTGTGGGTCTTAGAGCCTGATTTAAATGTACTTGTCACTGGGAAATGAGCCTCCGGCCTGGCTCAGTTATAATGCAATGTTTACAACATAATGAGCCTCCGGCCTGGCTCAGTTATAATGCAATGTTTACAACATAATGAGCCTCCGGCCTGGCTCAGTTATAATGCAATGTTTACAACATAATGAGCCTCCGGCCTGGCTCAGTTATAATGCAATGTTTACAACATAATGAGCCTCCGGCCTGGCTCAGTTATAATGCAATGTTTACAACATAATGAGCCTCCGGCCTGGCTCAGTTATAATGCAATGTTTACAACATAACGAGCCTCCGGCCTGGCTCAGTTATAATGCAATGTTTACAACATAACGAGCCTCCGGCCTGGCTCAGTTATAATGCAATGTTTACAACATAACGAGCCTCCGGCCTGGCTCAGTTATAATGCAATGTTTACAACATAACGAGCCTCCGGCCTGGCTCAGTTATAATGCAATGTTTACAACATAACGAGCCTCCGGCCTGGCTCAGTTATAATGCAATGTTTACAACATAATGAGCCTCCGGCCTGGCTCAGTTATAATGCAATGTTTACAACATAATGAGCCTCCGGCCTGGCTCAGTTATAATGCAATGTTTACAACATAACGTTTGGAAAATGAATAAAAATAAGTTTATGTACAAACTTAGTCCTAAAAATAGAAAAGTTCTTTAGGCGTTTGATTAAATAACCTAGGAACAACAGTTTTTCACAGTTAAAAAAAAATAATAAAATAAAAATATAATTTTACGTTTGTACAAAATTGAGTATTTAAGGTGGAACAGTTCGTTAGGAATTTGGCTAAACAATCTTAAAACAATTATTTTAATTTTATTAATTGTTTGGCTTAGGCTAATTTATTCTGTCTTGACAGGTAGACCCAATAAAATCAGAACAAAATTGTTTTATTTATATCTTATGTACATACAAATACAAACAAATTTGAGATATTAAAATAGAACAGTTCGTTAGAAATTTGATTAAAAAACCTTATAGCAGTTGTATTAGATTATATATAAAAAAAAAAACAAACAAATAGTAGATAAATATGGAATATAGCAGGCTACCCGATAGTCACCATTTCTTCTTTAACTATTCAATATCAACCCATGAATCTATGGACATTTTTTGCGGAAATACCATTTTTTGAGAATTGTAAAAAGGAAAGAAAACCCATTTTTACAGAAAAAAACTATATATTACGTTAATCGTATGATTTTTTTTCTACTGAACACGAATATGACATCCATTTCTCCCCGGGTTAACAAAACACGTAAAGTTATCCTAGGTTTCAATATTTCAGTTATTATTTGTCGTATGGATAATTTTGCGTTCAGGAGAAGAAACACTACATTATATTAAAGAATAGAATAGAATAGAATAATATTTTATTCCATAAAATAACAAAAATACAATATTTATACAACGGAATTCTAGCCATCTCATCAAGTAAATGATGGCTAGCACAAAAAATAAAACTTTAAAACAATATTTAAATACAGTCAGTTAATCAAAAACAAGGTAAAGCAGACAGCTCTCTGCAGCGTGGTTAAACTTAAAAGTTTTATTAACTTTAATGTTATTTAAGTTGTACTAAAACTAATATACTATAACTATACTTATCCTATAACTACTCAAATGCCAGTCAAATACCATAGAACAACACTACAACCAATCAAGCTCTTCCCTTTCATGAGCCTATAAAAATAAACTTCTAAAACATTAATTAGTAATGTACAATAAATATGTAAGAAAAAAAATTTTATTTGATTTCATTCTTTTTTTTCTTTAGATTAATGTTTCAAACAAAAAGTTTACTTGATCTTTAGTAAGGAGCCATTTCCTTAATTTTGCTAAAAATGTATTAATGGATGAGTTGTTATATTTAATTCCATTTGGAATTTGATTAAATAACTTAGGTCCTAAATAAGTAAAGCTTTGTTTAAATATACTTTTTTTCACTTTGGGTCTTATATAGATTCCTTCAGTGACACTTCTAGTTCTGGGTAATAATCTATCTGGTTTAAAATTACCACTCCTATTATAAAATATCTTTAGAACCTTATAAACAAAAAGATGAATTACAGGTAAAATTTGCAAGTCGATAAAAAGAGGGTGAGATGATTGGCGCTTGGGTTTGAATGAAATAATTCTTACAAAATGTTTTTGTGTAATTATCAGCGCTTTAAGTGTGGTTTTACCAGCCCCTCCCCAGTTTTCAATTCCGTAAACCAATCTTGAATGAATAAGTGAGAAATAAAGCATGCGTAGCAAATTTTGATTGAGAAAGTTTCTTAAGAAGTAAAATTTTCTGGTGTTTTTTCTCAAATTGTTGTGTAAATTAATTGTATGTGTTTTCCAAGAAAGTTTTTCATCCAGATACAAACCGAGATATTTAATATTTTCCACCTGCTCTATTTCTGTGCAAGAGCACACTGAGTTATTGTTATAACATTCGTCTGTAACATGGAATTTTAGAACGCTGTCAAATGAAAATCCTTTGAGATCGAAATTTATAATTTTTGTTTTTGTAGCGTTTATGACCATTCTGTTATTGATACACCAGTCCTTTAACAATTTAAGATCATGGTTCATATCTTGCCAAATGGTTTCCCAATGGCTGTTTGAAAACCGGAGGGCCACGTCATCTGCAAACGCACTAACTGCTCCTCTCAACTGCATATTTAATAGGTCATTAATAAATAATATGAATAATGAAGCTGATAGAATGGAACCTTGGGGTACCCCTTTTTTTATTAGTTGTGGTGTGCTAAATACATTTTTTATTTTTACTTTTTGGGTTCGATTTGTCAGATATGATTTGAACCAGTTGAGTGCAGTTCCTCTTACTCCTGCATAGTCTAATTTATTTAATAAAATATTATGATCTACAAGATCGAATGCTTTGGAAAAATCAATAAAAATTCCAGTAGTTTTAAGATTGTTGTTGAAACAAGAATATATTGCTTCTGTGAAGTTCAATATTGCACCTTCGGTGCTTTTACCTTTTGTAAATCCGTATTGTTGATGGTTAAAAAAGTTGTTTTTGTTAAGGAAATCAATTAATCTGTATTTAACGGCCTTCTCAAACACCTTTGATAGTACTGAGAGTAACGAGATTGGTCTGTAATTTTGTATACGGCCCTTCTCACCTTTCTTGAATATAGGCACAACAATACTTTCCTTAAATTTTTTTGGAAATTCGCCGGTAACAAAACTTAGATTAATAATGTGTACCAATATGTGAGAAACAACAGGGGCAATGTTCTTAATAATTTCAACCGATAAAGCGTCAGAACCAATAGATTTCTTATTTTTTAAAGAATTTATAATTGAGCGAACTTCATGATTGGTGACGGGATACAAGAATAAGCTTCTTTGGTTACGCTCACAGTTCGGCAGGCCTGGTTGACAACTGTCGGGCATGTCTGCCACGAGTTCTAGTGGAGCACTTACAAAGTACTCGTTATACATCTCTGCAATAGCCTGCGGATCCTCAACAATACTGCCATCGTTATCTCTAATGCTATCTATTGCTCGGTCACTGGTCTTATCTGTCAAACTGTTTATCAGTTTCCACTGTTGCTTGACATCGCCTTTATGATTATTAAATAAATTACTATAATAGTTATTTTTTGTAGTATCTATAATTTGGTTAAGGGAAGCTTTAAACTTATTAAAATAAGTAACCAAACTTAAGTCATATGGTCTCCTTTTCATCATTTTATAAATGTTATTTCTTTTTTTCAATTTATTCAAAATGTACTGATTAATCCAAGGACTTTTCTGTTTTGCTTTCTGATACCTAGGTGTCAATGTATTTTTTTTCTTACTTAGACTAATACTAAAATTCAAAATGTTATAAAATTCATCAATAGCATCATTTACATTGATTTTATCTAATACACAGGACCACTTACAGTTACTTAAATACAATTTTAGGTCTTCAAAGCATATTTTTTCTACAACTAAGTTTTGCGGATAGGTATTTTTTGAATCCTTCTTAATTTTAGTCATTTTTAAGCCAATCAAACTATGGTCTGTTATTCCTAATTTAAAAATCCCCGTTTGAAATAGTTTGATATTTTTATGCCGAATAAAAATGTGATCAATACAAGACTTAGACTCTTGTGTTTCTCTTGTATACTGATTAATAAAATAATGGAACCCTTGATTATACAACAACGACATATATGTTTCCACTTCTGGCTTTTCCTTTCTAATACATATATTTATGTCACCTATAAAAATTACGTTTGAGCTTAAATTTTGAAATTTTGTTTCTAATTCATAAATAAAACTATACTCTGAATAGCTATGTAGTCTATATACACAAAACAAGTTAAATATAGCATTTTTTATTTTAAATTCTAGAACTAATATATCAGCAGTTTGCATTTTAATACATTTTTCTATAACTTTTACATTATTCTTAATAAATACTAATATCCCGCCTGCTCTATACTCGTTATTACAGTTGTATAAGCTCGAATAACCAGGTATTTTATAAAAAGATGCTTCTTCTTCAAACACCCAAATTTCACTCAAAATTATAAAATCAAATTCATGTTTTATACTTGACAGCTGGACTAATAACAAATTAAAATTTTTCCTTAAGCTTCTAATATTCATATGAATACAACTAAAGTCAGCAACAGCAGTGGTAAAAAAATCATTTTCTAATCCGTTATAAACTAATGTGTCCATTATATTATTCCTGTTCTAGTGCTTTTTCAATTTTTACTGTAGCAAATGTTTTATTTTAATCTAAAAATAAAGTATGAGTATAAAGTATAAATTATTTATGTATACTAACTGCTTACTGTTTCAGTATTTTCCATTGCTTACAATTTACTTAAGGATGATTCATGTTCGATTCTTATGATTCTCTCACCACTCTCTTTCCTAACAAACAATTTTCCTTCCTTAAACCAAACATACTTGTAGTTCTTATTTCTTGCGACTTCCTTGGCTTTGGACAGAAGAACCTTATTGGCTGGCGAAAGATGCTCGTTTACAAAGACCTTTTCCTTGGGCAGATGTGGGTTGATTTTGTCCGCTGTCAACGGTCTCACTCTCTTATATCCGTCAATCCACACGTCTCTCTCTCGCCGCGTCGAGAACTTGACGACGATGGAGGGTACACGCTTGCGATTGAAACTCGGCACTCGATGAGCTGCCATCACCGTTTCCTTTTTCCAATCTATATCGACAGCTTTAGCGACATCCATCAGTAACTGATCAAGGTTCTCGTTGTCTGTCTGGGGGATTCCACTGATCTCGATGTTTGATTGCCGAGAATATTGCTCCAGGTTGCGTAGGCGTGTTTCCAGCTCACCAGTAGATACCTTTAAGGCAGCGTTTTCTTTCCGTAAGATCACATTTTCTTCCTTCATCTTTTTTAACTCTTCTTTCATTTCTTCCATGAGTGTATTTGACGTGTCAATCTTTCCAGAAAAGAAATCTAAGGACTCTTTAAACTCATCGAACTGTTTAGAATAGTTTTTGAGCTCTTGGAACATTTCTTGTTTGAATGCCTCCATGGTGTTAATTAGGAATTCCTTTGTTATACTTGTAGCGGCACTCTTGCTACTTCCCATGGACGAGTGATCCTTTTCTACACGGCAGGCCTCGCACATAAGTTTTTTCTTAGACTCGCGAGTTTGTATCGGCACACACGTAACGTGTAGCACGTTGCCACAGTTTCCGGCACATTTGGTTGTAGTTTTGTCGTCTTCACACTTTTCACGACACACGCTGCAGTTAGCCGGCATAATTAATTAAAAAACTTACAATTTAGTGCACTAATTTTGTACCGACAGGCACGCGACATACGTGTAGCAGTAGGTGACCTTGAGCACGGGGCACAGATCAATAAGAGGTCTGCTCGCGACAACTGACTGATACTGACTAAATGTAATATAATATACATCTTTTTCATTGTAATCATACTTTTTATTTACTTTTAAAATGTTTGTTAACAATTGGTATTAACGCCGAAAAATTACTATGAATTCGTTTTCACGGGGTTAGTAATTAAAAACATCATGAAAATCGGGTGGACAAATATAATCAATATTTACCAAATAGTTATATTTATATTTCTCTAAAGATATTAAAGCCTGTGTTCATCGTATTAATAATTACGATAGATCAATTTCTTAGAAATTTGACAAACCAATTTTAGAACGATTTTTTTTGACAAGTTAAAAATATCTTAACAAAAATAGTTTTTTTACGTACAGAAATTATGTACATACAAATGACAGTTCATTTCACCTGTAGTTAAAACATTTAAAAATATACTTTAATATATATCTTAAAATGTAAATTAAAATGTTTCTAATCTGAAAACTAAGTTATGACTATGGATAGTCATAAAATAAAATTACTTATCAGCATTTATTGTAAATGGTTTTGTAACTTTCTCCATGCAAGACTAGTTTAAAATACGCTATATCTAAAATCGAATTACTAATCCCATATTTTACAGGCTATCCTTTTTTGTGTGCATGGAACTTTTAATAATGACTTATACTTGTGTCATAATATAAATATATAGTATTCATGTGAAAGGTAAACTTAGTCTAAAACTAAAAGTTAGATTCAATTTTCATCTCTAGTATATAATTACCGATACATTATTAAACAAATAAATAGTATTTTTAATAATAGGACGTAATAGTTATTTTATACTTTACAGAATGTGAAGTTTGAGGTATTTAGGCCATATTCATTTTTTTCAAGGTGAGGCTGATCTTTTTAATTTTACTCTGCCCATTCCCCATAGACCTGTTTAATGGTTAGATGTAAGAGACTACTTTTTAGTCCTAAGCTCACCAATTGTTATACAATTTGTAGAATAATGTAATTTTACATTTAATTTCATAGAGTTTAGACTATTGATCTATGCGGGGCACTTCCTTAGTCAGAGTAGAAGGAGGACCATTACAGTACAATGTGAATAGATCCTACTACCGATAGATATGTACAGCCCTTGCTAGGATTAGATCATGGCTCAAAGTCCTCTCGACCACCGGATCACCTAGTATGTGATATAACGTCTAATTTTTAACCCAAAAAAAAAACTAACCTCAAAAAGGAAGAAGAAGAATTTCCATTCACTATATAGAGCTGTAAACCGACCTGCTTCAGGTGTGAGGAAGGCAGCGGTAGCCCAGAGGTAATTTGAGAACAACTGAAAAAAGAAAAACTGCAACAAAATCGCGGTGTAATTTGATTAACACATCCTCAAAAAGCGGCTTACTAAATAATCTTGTTTGTGGGTGTTTAGGGCAAACTGTAATCACAAAATTGGGGCGATTTTGTGACCGTTGGTGTCAAATGGCAGGGTGAATGACTATGGGAGGAGGCGGGGGTTGACGCGGGGGCGGAGCGGACATCTAACTGATGGCTACATCACACAAGCCGACTGATACTCTTTGGGCCATTTCCATGAAATCGTGTTGTATTCGACCTCTCGTGGACAGCGCGGTGCCTTTTTCAACTCCCCGTGGGATTGGAAAATATTGGTGGTGAGCAGAACTCCTAACGACGCCGACTTCTGGGATCGGATGAAAGGCGTTGAAGCGGCGAGATTTATGATGTTTTCATCGGCAGGAACACGTGGAGTAGTACAATATTTGGCTGTTCTCGACGTATTGTGCGTCAGTCATCAGAATGTTCCATTTTTACGAAGAACGATTTTTTGAAGAACATTTTACGCGTTAATTTGACGTGGCTCATATGTCCGCATTTAGGCCTGATTCAACGAGTAAACTATCAACCTTCAGCCAATAAATAAACATGTAAGCCTATAAGAAGCGAAAAAGGACAAGGAAATAGACTTCCTGTAGCAGACCAAACTACCTTATCGCGGCTGCCGATACGTTGCGTTAGTTGAGAATTTCTGCTACGTACCCCTCTTCAACCCAATAATCCTGTCTGCCGTTTCATTTCTCTCTCATTCTCATGGCAATCTATAATTTCCTCTCTCCAGTCGGCTGCGCTGCCCTCTCTGTCTCACTCTAGGCTGCCGCGCAACAAGCTCGACCTAGTGGAGGCTAATTCTAGTAAAATTAGAAAAAATGAGATCTAACTTTTTAAGATTGGCTATTCATTTTAAGATGAAGATATGTATTCATTGCTTCAACTCAGTTGGAGACCCAAACTTTAGACTATCACTCTGAAGCATAAGTCATTTAGCCACTATATACCGGATTTCTATTTATTTTGCCTGTGACTTTTTAAAATATCGTTATATTTATAACTACCAGTAGGCTACACATGGTCATGATCAATAGTAGCATGATCCAGCACTTAATTCCAATCCAGCAGCTATTCCAAGATTATAACTGCCTTTGAAATACAGAAATACACAAAGTAATGCCTCATATAGTCATAATAAATCACTATCAACTAATGAGGAAATCCCAGAAATGTTAATATTAGTAATTCTAACTTTTAAGTTTATAAAATATTTGAATAGCTTATAGAAAGTAGTATAATATTGTTTGTTCAGTTGCCCGTCTTTAAAGTTTAATAAGGACTCTATTTATATCAAACAAAAAAACTGAAACCCTTAAAATTTTTTACACTATATAAAGACTATTTTTAAGTGTGTTATTTTTGGGCAGTGTATTAAATTAATCTAAAACAATCAATTATTTGTTACATATATTTCAAAAAATATTTTACGTAATATTACCTATTCCTTCATAAAGTAGTAACATCTCCGGACAGAGCACTGTAGGCTTACTGCACAATATAACATATCTTCCATGATAGGTCTTTTTACAAAGAGTAAATTGATATTGCTTGTCAATTAACTTGTGGAACCAAGGACATATTTCGTGTCAGAACTAGGACATATTCAGAAAAAAACATATGGGGTTGGTTGTGTTCATTTCCATTCTTAAGTCAAAATTTATTAAATAGTAAACGTTTTATCAGTAAAACACAGTTTTTAAACAAAACAAATATTAAATTAACAGCATTTATTTCAATGAACCGAGTTTGACAGTTTAATTTCAACCCAATTTAATCGGTGTTACATTAATTACACATAAACACTTTAAAACACACAAATAAAAAACCTTACCTAATAATTTACTGGCAAAACTTGGTCTAACCTTAACCCTATAGGCTGTCAAGAAAATACCTAAAATTTTCATTATTTATTCTATCATAAAGGAATAAGTGAACAGTTTGTAATATTAAGCCTAAATCTAGATAACTAAATATATTAGTCTGTTAACTAAATTATCTTTATTATTATTATTAAGGGGATCATGTAATGACAATCCACTTATGGTTGCAAGAAAATAATTTGTTAAAAACATAACAAATCATTAACAGAATATTAAACTCGTGGTAATAGCCTTTGATAACATATACTTACTTTTAGGCAAATTTTAATTCATTTTAGTATCCTTAGTTTAATGTTTGCTTTTAAAAGAAACATTTAAATTAAGTATTTAAATTATAAATAATTTCAAAATTCTCAGGTTACTCCAATAAAATGATTTGTTTTTGTGAGGCCTTTTGCCTACAATGTAGGCATCTTCAGACATCAACAATATTCTAATTTTAAAACATATCTTTGAAAATATAATAATGTAATTATTTTTAACATATGGTAGATTTAGAAAATAATTACATTTAAAGTGTTTATATATAAATATATAAACTTAGAATTCAAACTATTGACTTTTACATTTATAGAAAATCTATTCAAAATTATAGATTTATTATAAATAGCTCATTTCATCCACAATCTTAAAAACGAGCTGTCTTCATCTCTTTAATTTATTGACTTTTCAACACACCACTATCAAAAGAAAGTTATCATTAAGAATTTTTTAAATATATTGATTGAGCTCAATTCAATGAATACCCAACTAAATTAATTGACAGTATCATTAAAAAGAAGACAATATCGATTAATAATAAATGCAAGAACAACTTTAACACCAATTAATCCTAAATAAAAACCTATTTGGAAATCTGTATGTTACAATGAATATTCTAAAAAAAAAAAAAAAAAAAAAAACAAAAAAAAAACAAAGAAGATATTAAAAAAATATAATATAAATTTATCATTTTGAACAAGTCATAAAATAAAAAACCTATTGGAAAACCCAAAATAAAAATAAATGAAAAAGATAAATCTAAAATATATAAAATTAATTGTGATAGCTGCGATAAAGTGTATATTGGCCTGACAAAAATAAAATTTAAAACAAGATTCAAAGAATACGACGGAAATTTTAAGTAGGGACAGCGTGAAAAATCAGCAATGGCCAAACATAGACTAGAAAAAGGACATAACATTTCAAAATTCGAAGTTCTAAAACAAGTGAACAAAAATCAATATTTAGCCTAGATGCGTCAGAAACATTCTACATGAACAAATTTAATACACTAATTGATTTATACTAATGAACATCTTCCCATTCAAAATTCTCCTCTTATACAGTATAGTTTAACTGAAAATTATTATTCATATTATAGATACACACTTTATATTTAATTATTTTTAATCTACCATATGTTAAAAATAGTTACATTATTATAGTTTATGAAAAAAATTTAAAATTAGAATTTTTTTGATGTCTGAAGATGCCTAGGCCTACATTGTAGGCGAAAGGCTTCACGAAAATAAATCATTTTATTGCAGTAACCTGAGAATTTTAAAATTATTTATAATTCTGTTTTTAAAACTGAAAATCCGTTTATTTTGTTATCAAATAAGTCATTTTTTATATATAATTCTTTGAATGTCAATCTCGTGTTTTTTATATAGTAGTAAGTTCTTCGAAATATGTGATTACAAAGTTGTTGTGTTCTCTTTCTAAGCAATAATGTTAAATAATAATGAATGTAACTGGTGAGTGTCGTAAATAAATAAAAACAGAAAATACTATTGTTATTTTTTTCAGTTTAAACTATTTTATAAGTTGAACTATTTTACTGATAGAAAATATTTTTAATGTCTGTGCTGCCTCTTTTTACAAACCACGTGTGAGTTTTTTATGAGAAAGTTAGTAATCTGTTTTTATTCTAAAGAGGTACTAGGCCTACATAAAGAAATATAAAAGTAAAAAGTTGATTCTCAATGTACAAAGGTCCCTCCCTGTGTTGGATCAACGCATTAAAAGCGTGACGTGTAGCTGATTCTAAAACATGCGTGAGTGGCGAACCAGCCATGCGCAATAATGCAATCGCTTGATAACAATGTGATAAAATGATAAATCACGACAAGAGTGGTGTGGCTTGCAGAGGGCGACCGCACCATTGTTATAGTACAGCAGCTCCTGTCCGCGCACAGGCAGGCTTCATTAAAGTCTCCAGCGCCTGCCGTTCGGCAACCCTCACATCTTCATTATCAGCTGTGACACTTCATATTCTCTGTTGTAGCGGGTGTGGCGAACTATGACATCCCTCCAGTCGACGAATTATTCGAATTATCCTTTATTATGAATATCAATCCCTGAATACGATCTTGTATTATCGTGTCTTGTTGTAATAGTGTATTTATATTTTATGTTCAACAATTTACGCCAGCTTAAATGGTAAAGCTCAATTATTGACATTAATATGAGTTATGCGTTTCTGTACCACTAATATGTTTATGTTTTATCCATATATATTCAGAAAGATCGGCTATATTTTTGAGAAAAAATACCTTTATTATTGGGCGACTGTAAAGTCCACTCTAACACTTAAACCTAAAATTAATATTTATTGTTTTTATTTTTGTAGATAAATATTATGTTGAACAAAGAAAATAATTTGGATTGAAAATAGTTATTTAGTTAATATCAATAACATTTTGCATACGCTTTTGAATAAAACTCATTTAGGGCTAGTCAATATTAAACTTTTTGTTGAAATTATTACATCATACTAACAACAGTAGTCCTACTTAGATCCATAGTTATAATTTTAAAATCGTTTCTAATTGTTATTACTATTGTTCTCGTATGGGTCCAATTGGACCACGGGAAGTAGGCCTACATTCACCTATGTTTGATAAGTTAGATTCTATTTCTGTGCTCAAACTTGTCTCATTGTATCCAAATGAACGCTCTTTATTTCAATTGACCATTTTAATCCAATTTCTACACCTATTATCATGTGATAAACTTCAAATAAAATTCTTTTCTCTGAATGTAGCCTATTTCAGTTGGAATTTTTGTTAAGGCTACCTGCTTCTTTTTCATTATATATCCATTCAATTATTTCTGTTTTTGCCATATTTGGAATCACTTATCTTATATATATATTTTTTTAATTAACATAATTATAAGCCAGTGACGCCAATTTCTTTATTTTGATTAAAATCATAGTAGTATTGTCCATAATATCTGTGTTATGGGATATGTATATATATATTATATGCTGTACATGCTCTAAGTTTATTTAATTTTTAACTGTAAGTTTGTGTTTTATTGTGACTTCAAAGTGGATAAATACTTATAACACTTGAAAGATTGGATAAGTGAGTTTCGGCTAGGTTCAGATGAAAGAATAAATCATTTCTGATTGCAGATACAAACGTCTGATGAGCTGTTTTCAAGTTAGGATGGATTTTACGTCTCGAAATCTGATTAGATGCGATCTAAGAACTGTTTATACCTCTATAACTTCGAAATGACTCATCGGACATCAATTTTGATTACAAAACTTTCCACTGGGAAATGTTTATTCTATCCAAACCAACCCACTTATCCAGTCATGAATTGTTCGTAGTGTAATTCCATAGGGAAAAAAACAGATGTAAACACGTTGGCTTCTGGCAAAAGACTAAAGATAATCGGTATTTAAAACATTTGTTAAATAGTATAGTGCGTTTTTTACACCAGCATATCACCATACAAATACATAAAATAAAACCAATAAACAAACAAAACAGACAAACAAATCGAAGCTTGGTGAGAATTAAAGCCTGTTTAGTCAAATTTTAGCAACTAATTGGATTGTGCAAATGTTGACCTAAGAGGAAATAATATAGGGGCATATATAGGGTATCCTTGGAGCAAGAGGTGTGTGATGTTTCTAATTGATCATTGGAAGATTTCAAATTATAAAATTCGTTATAACAATACTTGTTGGCATAATGGTATAATACCGATTTCAATATAATAGGCCTATACAGCCAACAAAGTGATTTGAAAAAATTAAGATGAATATAAAACTGAATATAAATAATTCAGTCAAATTAAACATCTTATTACAGAAACGTTCTCCCCAAGATAAAGTGTGATATAGGTAATTAAAAAAAAGAAGTCATTAGAAGTATTTATGTGGTATATTTAAGTGGGTGGTGTCGATATGTTCAGGCACTCCATGACCAGAACAATTCTTCACGCTAGCCAAGTAACCGTGGGAAGACACCCCGAGTGTCCAGAAGCCATCGGAATCCCTTGGGGGTGTGTCTTTAGTTTTACCGACGTGCGGAAGGTTCAAAGCATCTCCTAAATACTGGCCCGGTTCGCTACCAGGCATTTGTTTTTCCCATACAAATACGACAAGATGGCGGCCGCTCCATTTCTCATCCAGTTTGTAAACGTTACTGAGTCGCGCAGGTGATGAGGGCGGCTCGGCTCCAAGCACAAACGGTGATAAACGACCCGGCCGGGGGACAATACTGGGTGATTTTCAATGGTTAATAAATACAGGCGGAGCGGCGACAGGGATTCTGTGGTGGTATAACATCTTAATACAGAGCTAAACCACATTCCCCCATTGGTTCCGGAGCGCGGGAAGGCCGACACACACACGCATACATACGCGCACGTGCAAGCACGCACTAGAATACACTCTACTGTTTGGTTATAGATAATAGGCATTGATTGGCGGATGGATATAACTGCAGACTCTAAAATATCGACCTATTTCCATACCTCATCTATTTTCAAAATATATTCTTTTCTTGAATCTAACATCTTTTGTCATTATATTGCAATCATTTTCTTGAGTGATTATACCATACATATTATAAATATATAAAGTAATTACATTTGATTTATTTAAGTCGTGTGATATTCTTGATTTTTTAACTTTTGACAACACATTCTTGACAAGACAGACATTAATTATGAATAAATATTTTAAAACACATTTTAGTTTTGAAACGATAGGTTATGGTTCTCCAATAACCTCAACTACAATAGAAGTTTATTATTAACTATCATGGTTTTTAGTTAATTGACAGAGTAAAATATGAATAGCATAAAAGATCATTTAATTGTTTTTTTTAATTAGTTTATGTAGATGATCCAAACATGTTTGTAAATTGGTAGCAACGTTTTAACATATTTTTTTTTAATAAACATTGAGAATAAAATAAGTTCAGTTAAAAAATCAGGACTTGGGTAGTGTAGAGGTCTTAGAAAGTTATAACGCCTGGTTGATGATTCATACCATAGGTATAGTACTATAGTCTGTTGGACATAGTCTTCAAAATACTTAAAACGCTTTGGAAATATGAGAAGTAAAGTTAAAAGTTAAAGTTAAATATTGTCTTATTTTACCAGGCGAAGTTGTGAATTAGTTAAAAGTGTTATGTATAATTTGTCGATAAACCGTCATAAATTGTTTAGAATCATGTAGTAATAACAACAGTGAACAAAACATTTCAACGTACTGAGCAATATGAGCTGAACTCATTATCTCTTGGTTGAATCTCGTTGAGTATTTACGTATTTTTGAGTTACGTACTCTGAATATTTTGATACTCATGAAATGGTTTTACTTAATTTTAGATGACTAGTTTATTGAAACGTACGTTAACAAGTGTGTCTAGCAAGCACCTGAGGCGACTGGCTTTATATATTTTATACGTTATGTATTTTTTTTTAACTCTCAAAAGTGTTGAAATCTCAAAAAAACATATCTTATAATTTTCAAGACACACTGACCACTTTGTATACTATGGTAATATATAGCACAGTCAACCATTTTACGTTAGTAATAGGGAAGAAAATACTTTCTTCAATATACATAGTATTAATATAGACTCCTTACTATAATATAAAGGATTGTATTTTATTTTTTCTTTAGTTATAGATTTTTATGTTTCAGAACATTATAATTCCTTTTTTTATAATAAGGGTTGTATGATAGGCCCATAAAAGTCATACGTTATGGACCTATCATACCTATATATTACCTATTGTATGCAAATTTATAGTCCTACAATAGAGTAATCATTATTATACTCATTGATGTTTGTAAGATGAAAGACTAACATCCAGATTTATACAAAACTTAAATTTATTGTTTGAAATAATACATATTATTTTGAATATTAATTAATAATGTTTATAATTTTTTCAATAGCATTTTAAATAAATAAATAGTCTGACTCAATTTAGATAGTTTAAACATTCCATGTATAAGTAATGAAAGGTAAACCTTTTTCTTAGATTAATTAAAAGAATTTGACGTTTTAAGATTGCCTATTATTGGCATTTAAAATAGTTGTATCTTACGTTTTCTCTAGTTCGATATTTTCAGTAGTTGAATTATTAACATATTTTGATTACCATCTTTATTAACATAATATCAAGGCTATTTTTGTTATTTTATTTGATTATTAACAACACCAACAATTTACATTAGAAACAAACTACAAGATTGTTTTAAAACATAATAAATAATTGCTCTAGAAAGGTTTCATTAAGCTTTAAGTTAATCATTAATGAAATTAAATATCTGAATTAGCAAAAGATAAAAAAAAACAAACAAAAAACCTTTAACGTAACTTAAGAGATAAGGTAGAAAGTAATACCTGAAAACGACAGCAGTTTTACTACCTGTCGAAAGGTTGTGTTTGTTCTTTAGTCTCAAGAAGGATTGATAAGCTCCAACGTCAACGTGACTAAGATATCCAAAGATATATAATATATATCTAGTTCTTAATGTTTAACTCTACTTATGCGTTCATCTGTGACTACCTTATACGAGCATCACTAATATATCCAAAGACATGTAATATATATCTAGTTCTTAATGTTTAACTCTACTTATGCGTTCATCTGTGACTACCTTATTGGAGCATCACTAAGATATCCAAAGACGTGTAATATATATCTAGTTCGTAATGTTTAACTTTACTTACGTGTTCTTCTGTGACTACCTTATTGGAGCATCACTAAGATATTCAAAGGCATGTAATATATATCTAGTTCGTAATGTTTAACTCTACTTATGCGTTCATCTGTGACTACCTTATTGGAGCATCACTAAGATATCCAAAGGCATGTAATATATATCTAGTTCGTAATGTTTAACTCTACTTATGCGTTCATCTGTGACTACCTTATTGGAGCATCACTAAGATATCCAAAGACATGTAATATATATCTAGTTCGTAATGTTTAACTCTACTTAAGTGTTCTTCTGTGACTACCTTATTGGAGCATCACTAAGATATCCAAAGGCATGTAATATATATCTAGTTCGTAATGTTTAACTCTACTTAAGTGTTCTTCTGTGACTACCTTATTGGAGCATCACTAAGATATCCAAAGACATGTAATATATATCTAGTTCGTAATGTTTAACTCTACTTAAGTGTTCTTCTGTGACTACCTTATTGGAGAATCACTAAGATATCCAAAGGCATGTAATATATATCTAGTTCGTAATATTTAACTCTACTTACGTGTTCTTCTGTGACTACCTTATTGGAGCATCACTAAGATATCCAAAGGCATGTAATATATATCTAGTTCGTAATGTTTAACTCTACTTACGTGTTCTTCTGTGACTACCTTATTGGAGCATCACTAAGATATCCAAAGGCATGTAATATATATCTAGTTCGTAATGTTTAACTCTACTTACGCGTTCTAAGCAATACTTACTAAATTTAATATTTACATTCCAAAATTTAACATGACACATTTGTTGCGAATGTTTAGTGGGTGATAAAAACAGATCTATTTCAAAATAAGTTCATTTTCACTCAATGACCTTATTTTTACTAAAAATTAAGTTTTACTAAATGTAAACTACAAAAATAAGTTGGTATATTTATAATAACGTTATACTTTATGTTGATTTGAAAACCAACGAAATTTATACCATCATCTTAAAAAATAAAGCCTCATTGCATGAAATTATATTCATTTCAACCGAAATGAAATTGTTGTACTATTTCACAAATCAACGGAAAAACGAGCCATTTTCTTATTATCTTCCTCAAGTCACGGAAAATGTTGTATCAGGATTCCGAAAATATTAATTTAGACGGATTATTGTGGCCATATTTTTCCAGTGTATTTGCAACAACTATATAATAAGCAATTCAACAAACTATATAAATGTTATTTAACCTTATCATGGTAAAGTTTACGATCTGTTAGCTCAGAATCTTTTTAACTCTGTAATAAAAATCACATTTAAATTTACAAATTGGCTTAAGCCTTCTTTTTACAAATCGATGGTTAATTACGAGTAACTACTCTTATCTAATCTTCTTTTGTTTCCATAAACTATTTATCTATTTAAGTATGCACATTTATTGTCTGTCAAATTATTATTGTAAGTTTCATACAAATTCCTCAAAATAAAAACACTTTTTTTCTCACTTAAACTCTTTTAAAAAAAGGTCAATATTATTTACCCACATGAGTTCAACAGCCAGAAGCACCAGCCACTCTGCATATAAACATGTTTGTAGCCTCAGTATCAACAGGGCACAATAAACATTAGCCCATCGGGAAGCTGGGCCCAACGAAGGAAGATGGGCAGCTGAAACAGCAGTACAAACTGGAACAACAAAGGCAACAATTGGAAGAAGGGTTAGGGCTAAGAAAACAGGGCATTGTTCAGATATGATCGGCCGTCAGCAACCAAAAACCACCCTTATCGGCCTCTTATCAACCTAATCTGCACCAAAACTGGAAATCTCCAGAACGGTCTAACTCCTTCTGACAAAGCAGTGAAATTCAAGAATAACATCAGTTCTTTGTGGAGACCAAGTGTTATGTAGAGAGCTTGTTGTGTTTTGGATTATGTCAGACTAGGCTCAAAGAACTTTTATCCTGTTTCAGATCCTGACTGTGGGCTGATTTGTTGTTTGGTTCTGTATTTTATGGCTGGAGAGAAGTATTCTTTACTTTGTGGGCTATGAGAACTTGAATGTTCAATCATTATTATTTCAGGAAATACAGTTATACAGTATTAGTTATATCTTTAAGAAGTTTAAATGACGTTTGTGTTATTGCATACCTCGATAGAATTTATTTTTTCTTTAGGACCTACTTATGTCTATTACTTTGATAAATTTTAAATTATTTTTAGTTTAGTTAGATATGTAGGATATTAATTTTAATTATTAGACTCTATTCCCTTGTAGGAAAACGATTAGCAATTGAATAAATTTTTACTTGTTGTCCTTTATGTTTTTCCAATATGATCTCATTCTCTTTCTGTTCTTCCAACCATTTTGGTCTTATTTGTTTACTCATTTTCCCTAGTATTGATTTCCATAAATCAACTTTTTTATCGCTGTCCATTATTTCAGATCAATAATTTTTTCTCTGTGGTTGCGTTTTTTGGGTCTTATATTTAGTAAATGTATTTATTATATTGTAAAAATCCGTACTCAGTTATATTGTTCTTTATTTATAACTTTAGATTTATTATAACATCAATTCAATATAACTCTAAATTGATGTTCCTAAGGAGGGAGAAATCAAGTAGGGCCTAATATACTCGTATCTTAGTAAATCATTGCCAAGAAGTGCTTGTTTGGATCAAACAGTACTTGGACTTGTATGTGACGGTGTTTTCAATACAGGCAAGACTGGTGAGCGTTTTCTATTGTACTTGTCAATACAGGCAACCCTGATTAGGGTTCTTAGTTGACTATTGGACAGGTTCGATCAAACAGTCTACTTGGACTTGTATGTGACGGTGTTTTCAATACAGGCGACCCTGATTAGGGTTATTAGTTGACTATTGGACAGGTTCGTTCAAACAGTCTACTTGGACTTGTAAGTGACGGTGTTTTCAATACAGGCAACCCTGATTAGGGTTCTTAGTTGACTATTGGACAGGTTCGTTCAAACAGTCTACTTGGACTCGTATGTAACGGTGTTTTCAATACAGGCATCCCTGGTGAGGGTTCCTAGTTGACTATTGGACAGGTTCGTTAAAACAGTCTACTTAGACTTGTATGTGACGGTGTTTTCAATACAGGCAACCCTGATGAGAGTTCCTAGTTGACTATTGGATAGATTCGTTCAAACAGTCTACTTGGACTTGTATGTGACGGTGTTTTCAATACAGGCAACCCTGATGAGGGTTCCTAGTTGACTATTGGACAGGTTCGTTAAAACAGTCTACTTGGACTTGTATGTGACGGTGTTTTCAATACAGGCAACACTGGTGAGGGTTCCTAGTTGACTATTGGACAGGTACGTTCAAACAGTCTACTTGAACTTGTATGTGACGGTGTTTTCAATACAGGCAACCCTGATGAGGGTTCCTAGTTGACTACTGAACAGGTACGTTCAAACAGTCTACTTGAACTTGTATGTGTCGGTGTTTTCAATACAGGCAACCCTGATGAGGGTTCCTAGTTGACTATTGGACAGGTTCGTTCAAACAGTCTACTTGGACTTATATGTGACGGTGTTTTCAATACAGGCAACCCTGATGAGGGTTCCTAGTTGACTATTTGACAGGTTCGTTCAAATAGTCTACTTGGACTTGTATGTGACGGTGTTTTCAATACAGGCTACCCTGATGAGGGTTCCTAGTTGACTATTAGACAGGTTCGTTCAAATAGTCTACTTGGACTTGTATGTGACGGTGTTTTCAATACAGGCATCTCTAGTGAGGGTTCCTATTTGACTATTGGACAGGTTCGTTAAAACAGTCTACTTGGACTTGTATGTGACGGTGTTTTCAATACAGGCATCCCTGGTGAGGGTTCCTAGTTGACTATTAGACAGGTTCGTTCAAATAGTCTACTTGGACTTGTATGTGACGGTGTTTTCAATACAGGCATCTCTAGTGAGGGTTCCTATTTGACTATTGGACAGGTTCGTTAAAACAGTCTACTTGGACTTGTATGTGACGGTGTTTTCAATACAGGCATCCCTGGTGAGGGTTCCTAGTTGACTATTGGACAGGTTCGTTAAAACAGTCTACTTGGACTTGTATGTGACGGTGTTTTCAATACAGGCATCCCTGGTGAGGGTTCCTAGTTGACTATTGGACAGGTTCGTTAAAACAGTCTACTTGGACTTGTATGTGACGGTGTTTTCAATACAGGCATCCCTGGTGAGGGTTCCTAGTTGACTATTGGACAGGTTCGTTAAAACAGTCTACTTGGACTTGTATGTGACGGTGTTTTCAATACAGGTAACCCTGATGAGGGTTCCTAGTTGACTATTGGATAGGTTCATTCAAACAGTCTACTTGGACTTGTATGTGACGGTGTTTTCAATACAGGCAACCCTGATGAGGGTTCCTAGTTGAATATTGGATAGGTTCATTCAAGCAGTCTACTTGGACTTGTATGTGACGGTGTTTTCAAAACTGGCAACCCTGATGAGAGTTCCTAGTTGACTATTGGATAGATTCATTCAAACAGTCTACTTGGACTTATATGTGACGATGTTTTCAATACAGGCAACCCTGATGAGGGTTTGTAGTTGACTTTTGGATAGGTTCATTCAAACAGTCTACTTGGACTTGTATTTGACGGTGTTTTCAATACAGGCAACCCTGGTGAGGGTTCCTAGTTGACTATTGGACAGGTTCGTTAAAACAGTCTACTTGGACTTGTATGTGACGGTGTTTTCAATACAGGCAACCCTGATGAGGGTTCCTAGTTGAATATTGGATAGGTTCATTCAAGCAGTCTACTTGGACTTGTATGTGACGGTGTTTTCAAAACTGGCAACCCTGATGAGAGTTCCTAGTTGACTATTGGATAGGTTCATTCAAACAGTCTACTTGGACTTATATGTCACGATGTTTTCACAATACAGGCAACCCTGATGAGGGTTTGTAGTTGACTTTTGGATAGGTTCATTCAAACAGTCTACTTGGACTTGTATGTGACGGTGTTTTCAATACAGGCAACACTGGTGAGGGTTCCTAGTTGACTATTGGACAGGTTCGTTAAAACAGTCTACTTGGACTTGTATGTGACGGTGTTTTCAATACAGGTAACCCTGATGAGGGTTCCTAGTTGACTATTGGATAGGTTCATTCAAACAGTCTACTTGGACTTGTATGTGACGGTGTTTTCAATACAGGCAACCCTGATGAGGGTTCCTAGTTGAATATTGGATAGGTTCATTCAAGCAGTCTACTTGGACTTGTATGTGACGTTGTTTTCAATACTGGCAACCCTGATGAGAGTTCCTAGTTGACTATTGGATAGGTTCATTCAAACAGTCTACTTGGACTTATATGTGACGATGTTTTCACAATACAGGCAACCCTGATGAGGGTTTGTAGTTGACTTTTGGATAGGTTCATTCAAACAGTCTACTTGGACTTGTATGTGACGGTGTTTTCAATACAGGCAACCCTGATTAGGTTTCTTAGTTGACTATTGGACAGGTTCGATCAAACAGTCTACTTGGACTTGTATGTGACGGTGTTTTCAATACAGGCAACCCTGATGAGAGTTCCTAGTTGACTATTGGACAGGTTCGTTCAAACAGTCTACTTGGACTTGTATGAGACGGTGTTTTCAATACAGGCAACCCTGGTGAGGGTTCCGAGTTGAATATTGTTTAGGTTCATTCAAACAGTCTACTTGGACTTGTAAGTGACGGTGTTTTCAATACAGGCAACCCTGATTAGGGTTCTTAGTTGACTATTGGACAGGATCGTTCAAACAGTCTACTTGGACTTGTATGTGACGGTGTTTTCAATACAGGCATCCCTGATTAGGGTTCTTAGTTGACTATTGGACAGGTTCGTTCAAACAGTCTACTTGGACTTATATGTGACGGTGTTTTCAATACAGGCAACCCTGATGAGAGTTCCTAGTTGACTATTGGACAGAGTCGTTCAAACAGTCTACTTGGACTTGTATGTGATGGTGTTTTCAATGCAGGCAACCCTGATTAGGGTTCTTAGTTGACTATTGGACAGGTTCGTTCAAACAGTCTACTTGAACTTGTATGTGACGGTGTTTTTAATACAGGCAACCCTAATGAGGGTTCCTAGTTGACTGTTGGACAGGTTCGTTCAAACAATCTAGTTGGACTTGTATGTGTCGGTGTTTTCAATACAGACATCTCTGGTGAGGGTTCCTAGTGACTATTGGACAGGTTCGTTCAAACATTCTACTTGGACTTGTATGTGATGTTGTTTTCAATACAGGCAACCCTGATGAGGGTTCCTAGTTGACTATTGGACAGGTTCGTTCAAACAATCTACTTGGACTTGTGTGTGACGGTGTTTTCAATACAGGCAACACTGATTAGGGTTCTTAGTTGACTATTGGACAGGTTCGTTCAAACAGTCTACTTGAACTTGTATGTGACGGTGTTTTCAATACAGGCATCCCTGGTGAGGGTTCCTAGTTGACTATTGGACAGGATCGTTAAAACAGTCTACTTGGACTTGTATGTGACGGTGTTTTCAATACAGGTAACCCTGATAAAGGTTCCTAGTTGACTATTGGATAGGTTCATTCAAACAGTCTACTTGGACTTGTATGTGACGGTGTTTTCAATACAGGCAACCCTGATGAGGGTTCCTAGTTGAATATTGGAAAGGTTCATTCAAGCAGTCTACTTGGACTTGTATGTGACGGTGTTTTCAATACTGGCAAACCTGATGAAAGTTCCTAGTTGACTATTGGATAGGTTCATTCAAACAGTCTACTTGGACTTATATGTGACGATGTTTTCAATACAGGCATCCCTGATTAAGGTTCTTAGTTGACTATTGGACAGGTTCGTTCAAACAGTCTACTTGGACTTATATGTGACGGTGTTTTCAATACAGGCAACCCTGATGAGAGTTCCTAGTTGACTATTGGACAGAGTCGTTCAAACAGTCTACTTGGACTTGTATGTGATGGTGTTTTCAATGCAGGCAACCCTGATTAGGGTTCTTAGTTGACTATTGGACAGGTTCGTTCAAACAGTCTACTTGGACTTGTATGTGACGGTGTTTTCAATACAGGCAACCCTGATGAGAGTTCCTAGTTGACTATTGGACAGGTTCGTTCAAACAGTCTACTTGAACTTGTATGTGACGGTGTTTTCAATACAGGCAACCCTAATGAGGGTTCCTAGTTGACTGTTGGACAGGTTCGTTCAAACAATCTAGTTGGACTTGTATGTGTCGGTGTTTTCAATACAGACATCTCTGGTGAGGGTTCCTAGTGACTATTGGACAGGTTCGTTCAAACATTCTACTTGGACTTGTATGTGATGTTGTTTTCAATACAGGACACCCTGATGAGGGTTCCTAGTTGACTATTGGACAGGTTCGTTCAAACAATCTACTTGGACTTGTGTGTGACGGTGTTTTCAATACAGGCAACCCTGATTAGGGTTCTTAGTTGACTATTGGACAGGTTCGTTCAAACAGTCTACTTGGACTTGTATGTAACGGTGTTTTCAATACAGGCAACTCTGGTGAGGTTCCTAGTTGACTATTGGACAGGTTCGTTCAAACAGTCTACTTGAACTTGTATGTGACGGTGTTTTCAATACAGGCATCCCTGGTGAGGGTTCCTAGTTGACTATTGGACAGGTTCGTTAAAACAGTCTACTTGGACTTGTATGTGACGGTGTTTTCAATACAGGTAACCCTGATAAAGGTTCCTAGTTGACTATTGGATAGGTTCATTCAAACAGTCTACTTGGACTTGTATGTGACGGTGTTTTCAATACAGGCAACCCTGATGAGGGTTCCTAGTTGAATATTGGATAGGTTCATTCAAGCAGTCTACTTGGACTTGTATGTGACGATGTTTTCACAATACAGGCAACCCTGATGAGGGTTTGTAGTTGACTTTTGGATAGGTTCATTCAAACAGTCTACTTGGACTTGTATGTGACGGTGTTTTCAATACAGGCAACACTGGTGAGGGTTCCTAGTTGACTATTGGACAGGTTCGTTAAAACAGTCTACTTGGACTTGTATGTGACGGTGTTTTCAATACAGGTAACCCTGATGAGGGTTCCTAGTTGACTATTGGATAGGTTCATTCAAACAGTCTACTTGGACTTGTATGTGACGGTGTTTTAAATACAGGCAACCCTGATGAGGGTTCCTAGTTGAATATTGGATAGGTTCATTCAAGCAGTCTACTTGGACTTGTATGTGACGTTGTTTTCAATACTGGCAACCCTGATGAGGGTTTGTAGTTGACTTTTGGATAGGTTCATTCAAACAGTCTACTTGGACTTGTATGTGACGGTGTTTTCAATACAGGCAACACTGGTGAGGGTTCCTAGTTGACTATTGGACAGGTTCGTTAAAACAGTCTACTTGGACTTGTATGTGACGGTGTTTTCAATACAGGTAACCCTGATGAGGGTTCCTAGTTGACTATTGGATAGGTTCATTCAAACAGTCTACTTGGACTTGTATGTGACGGTGTTTTCAATACAGGCAACCCTGATGAGAGTTCCTAGTTGACTATTGGACAGGTTCGTTCAAACAGTCTACTTGGACTTGTATGAGACGGTGTTTTCAATACAGGCAACCCTGGTGAGGGTTCCGAGTTGAATATTGTTTAGGTTCATTCAAACAGTCTACTTGGACTTGTAAGTGACGGTGTTTTCAATACAGGCAACCCTGATTAGGGTTCTTAGTTGACTATTGGACAGGATCGTTCAAACAGTCTACTTGGACTTGTATGTGACGGTGTTTTCAATACAGGCATCCCTGATTAGGGTTCTTAGTTGACTATTGGACAGGTTCGTTCAAACAGTCTACTTGGACTTATATGTGACGGTGTTTTCAATACAGGCAACCCTGATGAGAGTTCCTAGTTGACTATTGGACAGAGTCGTTCAAACAGTCTACTTGGACTTGTATGTGATGGTGTTTTCAATGCAGGCAACCCTGATTAGGGTTCTTAGTTGACTATTGGACAGGTTCGTTCAAACAGTCTACTTGAACTTGTATGTGACGGTGTTTTTAATACAGGCAACCCTGATGAGGGTTCCTAGTTGACTGTTGGACAGGTTCGTTCAAACAATCTAGTTGGACTTGTATGTGTCGGTGTTTTCAATACAGACATCTCTGGTCAGGGTTCCTAGTGACTATTGGACAGGTTCGTTCAAACATTCTACTTGGACTTGTATGTGATGGTGTTTTCAATACAGGCAACCCTGATGAGGGTTCCTAGTTGACTATTGGACAGGTTCGTTCAAACAATCTACTTGGACTTGTGTGTGACGGTGTTTTCAATACAGGCAACCCTGATTAGGGTTCTTAGTTGACTATTGGACAGGTTCGTTCAAACAGTCTACTTGAACTTGTATGTGACGGTGTTTTCAATACAGGCATCCCTGGTGAGGGTTCCTAGTTGACTATTGGACAGGATCGTTAAAACAGTCTACTTGGACTTGTATGTGACGGTGTTTTCAATACAGGTAACCCTGATAAAGGTTCCTAGTTGACTATTGGATAGGTTCATTCAAACAGTCTACTTGGACTTGTATGTGACGGTGTTTTCAATACAGGCAACCCTGATGAGGGTTCCTAGTTGAATATTGGAAAGGTTCATTCAAGCAGTCTACTTGGACTTGTATGTGACGGTGTTTTCAATACTGGCAAACCTGATGAAAGTTCCTAGTTGACTATTGGATAGGTTCATTCAAACAGTCTACTTGGACTTATATGTGACGATGTTTTCAATACAGGCATCCCTGATTAAGGTTCTTAGTTGACTATTGGACAGGTTCGTTCAAACAGTCTACTTGGACTTATATGTGACGGTGTTTTCAATACAGGCAACCCTGATGAGAGTTCCTAGTTGACTATTGGACAGAGTCGTTCAAACAGTCTACTTGGACTTGTATGTGATGGTGTTTTCAATGCAGGCAACCCTGATTAGGGTTCTTAGTTGACTATTGGACAGGTTCGTTCAAACAGTCTACTTGGACTTGTATGTGACGGTGTTTTCAATACAGGCAACCCTGATGAGAGTTCCTAGTTGACTATTGGACAGGTTCGTTCAAACAGTCTACTTGAACTTGTATGTGACGGTGTTTTCAATACAGGCAACCCTAATGAGGGTTCCTAGTTGACTGTTGGACAGGTTCGTTCAAACAATCTAGTTGGACTTGTATGTGTCGGTGTTTTCAATACAGACATCTCTGGTGAGGGTTCCTAGTGACTATTGGACAGGTTCGTTCAAACATTCTACTTGGACTTGTATGTGATGTTGTTTTCAATACAGGACACCCTGATGAGGGTTCCTAGTTGACTATTGGACAGGTTCGTTCAAACAATCTACTTGGACTTGTGTGTGACGGTGTTTTCAATACAGGCAACCCTGATTAGGGTTCTTAGTTGACTATTGGACAGGTTCGTTCAAACAGTCTACTTGGACTTGTATGTGACGGTGTTTTCAATACAGGCAACTCTGGTGAGGGTTCCTAGTTGACTATTGGACAGGTTCGTTCAAACAGTCTACTTGAACTTGTATGTGACGGTGTTTTCAATACAGGCATCCCTGGTGAGGGTTCCTAGTTGACTATTGGACAGGTTCGTTAAAACAGTCTACTTGGACTTGTATGTGACGGTGTTTTCAATACAGGTAACCCTGATAAAGGTTCCTAGTTGACTATTGGATAGGTTCATTCAAACAGTCTACTTGGACTTGTATGTGACGGTGTTTTCAATACAGGCAACCCTGATGAGGGTTCCTAGTTGAATATTGGATAGGTTCATTCAAGCAGTCTACTTGGACTTGTATGTGACGGTGTTTTCAATACTGGCAACCCTGATGAAAGTTCCTAGTTGACTATTGGATAGGTTCATTCAAACAGTCTACTTGGACTTATATGTGACGATGTTTTCAATACAGGCAACCCTGATGAGGGTTTGTAGTTGACTTTTGATAGGTTCATTCAAACAGTCTACTTGGACTTGTATGTGACGGTGTTTTCAATACAGGCAACCCTGGTGAGGGTTCCTAGTTGACTATTGGACAGGTTCGTTCAAACAGTCTACTTGAACTTGTATGTGACGGTGTTTTCAATACAGGCAAACCTGATTAGGGTTCTTAGTTGACTATTGGACAGGTTCGTTCAAACAGTCTACTTGGACTTGTATGTGACGGTGTTTTCAATACAGGCAACCCTGATGAGAGTTCCTAGTTGACTATTGGACAGGTTCGTTCAAACAGTCTACTTGGACTTGTATGTGACAGTGTTTTCAATACAGGCAACCCTGGTGAGAGTTTCTAGTTGACTATTGGACAGGTTCGTTCAAACAGTCTACTTGGACTTGAATGTGACGGTTTTTCAATGCAGGCAACCCTGATTAGGGTTCTTAGTTGACTATTGGACAGGTTCGTTCAAACAGTCTACTTGGATTTGTATGTGACGGTGTTTTCAATACAGGCAACCCTGATGAGAGTTCCTAGTTGACTATTGGACAGGTTCGTTCAAACAGTCTACTTGGACTTGTATGTGACGGTGTTTTCAATACAGGCAACACTGGTGAGGGTTCCTAGTTGACTATTGGACAGGTTCGTTCAAACAGTCTACTTGAACTTGTATGTGTCGGTGTTTTCAATACAGGCAACCCTGATTAGGGTTCTTAGTTGACTATTGGACAGGTTCGTTCAAACAGTCTACTTGGACTTGTATGTGACGGTGTTTTCAATACAGGCATCCCTGGTGAGGGTTCCTAGTTGACTATGGGACAGGTTCGTTAAAACAGTCTACTTGGACTTGTATATGACGGTGTTTTCAATACAGGCTACCCTGATGAGGGTTCCTAGTTGACTATTAGACAGGTTCGTTCAAACAGTCTACTTGGACTTGTATGTGATGGTGTTTTCAATACAGGCAACCCTGATGAGAGTTCCTAGTTGACTATTGGACAGGTTCGTTCAAACAGTCTACTTGAACTTGTATGTGACGGTGTTTTCAATACAGGCAACCCTGGTGAGGGTTCCTAGTTGACTATTGGACAGGTTCGTTCAAACAGTCTACTTGAACTTGTATGTGACGGTGTTTTCAATACAGGCAACCCTGATGAGGTTTCCTAGTTGACTGTTGGACAGGTTCGTTCAAACAATCTAGTTGGACTTGTATGTGTCGGTGTTTTCAATACAGACATCTCTGGTCAGGGTTCCTAGTGACTATTGGACAGGTTCGTTCAAACATTCTACTTGGACTTGTATGTGATGGTGTTTTCAATACAGGCAACCCTGATGAGGGTTCCTAGTTGACTATTGGACAGGTTCGTTCAAACAGTCTACTTGGACTTGTATGTGACGGTGTTTTCAATACAGGCAACCCTGATGAGAGTTCCTAGTTGACTATTGGACAGGTTCGTTCAAACAGTCTACTTGGACTTGTATGTGACGGTGTTTTCAATACAGGCAACCCTGATGAGGGTTCCTAGTTGACTATTGGACAGGTTCGTTCAAACAGTCTACTTGGACTTGTATGTGACGGTGTTTTCAATACAGACATCCCTGGTGAGGGTTCCTAGTTGACTATTGGACAGGTTCGTTCAAACAGTCTACTTGGACTTGTATGTGACGGTGTTTTCAATACAGGCTACCCTGATGAGGGTTCCTAGTTGACTATTGGATAGGTTCATTCAAACAGGCTACTTGGACTTGTATGTGACGGTGTTTTCAATACAGGCAACCCTGATGAGGGTTCCTAGTTGACTATTGGATAGGTTCATTCAAACAGTCTACTTGGACTTGTATGTGACGGTGTTTTCAATACAGGCAACCCTGGTGAGGGTTCCTAGTTGACTATTGGATAGGTTCATTCAAACAGTCTACTTGGACTTGTATGTGACGGTGTTTTCAATACAGGCAACCCTGATGAGGGTTCCTAGTTGACTATTGGATAGATTCGTTCAAACAGTCTACTTGGACTTGTATGTGACGGTGTTTTCAATACAGGCAAGACTGGTGAGGGTTCCTAGTTGACTATTGGATAGATTCGTTCAAACAGTCTACTTGGACTTGTATGTGACGGTGTTTTCAATACAGGCAACCCTGTTTAGGGTTCCTAGTTGACTATTGGACAGGTTCGTTCAAACAGTCTACTTGGACTTGTATGTGACGGTGTTTTCAATACAGGCAACCCTGATGAGGGTTCCTAGTTGACTATTGGATAGATTCGTTCAAACAGTCTACTTAGACATGTATGTGACGGTGTTTTCAATACAGGCAACCCTGGTGAGGGTTCCTAGTTGACTATTGGATAGGTTCGTTCAAACAGTCTACTTAGACTTGTATGTGACGGTGTTTTCAATACAGGCAACCCTGGTGAGGGTTCCTAGTTGACTATTGGACAGGTTCGTTCAAACAGTCTACTTAGACTTCTATGTGACGGTGTTTTCAATACAGGCAACCCTGGTGAGGGTTCCTAATTGACTATTGGATAGATTCGTTCAAACAGTCTACTTGAACTTGTATGTGACGGTGTTTTCAATACAGGCAACCCTGATGAGGGTTCCTAGTTGACTATTGGATAGGTTCGTTCAAACAGTCTACTTGGACTTGTATGTGACGGTGTTTTCAATACAGGCAACCCTGGTGAGGGTTCCTAGTTGACTATTGGACAGGTTCGTTCAAACAGTCTACTTGAACTTGTATGTGACGGTGTTTTCAATACAGGCAACCCTGATGAGGGTTCCTAGTTGACTATTGGACAGGTTCGTTCAAACAATCTACTTGGACTTGTGTGTGACGGTGTTTTCAATACAGGCAACCCTGATTAGGGTTCTTAGTTGACTATTGGACAGGTTCGTTCAAACAGTCTACTTGGACTTGTATGTGACGGTGTTTTCAATACAGGCAACTCTGGTGAGGGTTCCTAGTTGACTATTGGACAGGTTCGTTCAAACAGTCTACTTGAACTTGTATGTGACGGTGTTTTCAATACAGGCAACCCTGATGAGGGTTCCTAGTTGACTGTTGGACAGGTTCATTCAAACAATCTAGTTGGACTTGTATGTGTCGGTGTTTTCAATACAGACATCTCTGGTGAGGGTTCCTAGTGACTATTGGACAGGTTCGTTCAAACATTCTACTTTTACTTGTATGTGATGGTGTTTTCAATACAGGCAACCCTGATGAGGGTTCCTAGTTGACTATTGGACAGGTTCGTTCAAACAATCTACTTGGACTTGTATGTGACGGTGTTTTCAATACAGACATCTCTGGTGAGGGTTCCTAGTGACTATTGGACAGGTTCGTTCAAACATTCTACTTGGACTTGTATGTGACGGTGTTTTCAATACAGGCAACCCTGGTGAGGGTTCGTAATTGACTATTGGATAGGTTCGTTCAAACAGTCTACTTGGACTTGTATGTGACGGTGTTTCAATACAGGCAACCCTGGTGAGGGTTCCTAGTTGACTATTGGATAGGTTCGTTTAAACACACTAATACTTACTATAATAGTACGTTCTAGGTTATCAATGTTACGTAATATGTAGCTAGTAAACGTTAAAATAAATATAATTAGTTATATTTAGTTTAGCCAAAAACGACAATATTCTTGTCATTATCATTCTATCTAATGTTTCTTCGTTGGTTTAAAAGTATGTATCTTGTTATTATGTTGGTTCTTGAATTTCCGTTCAGTTATCACCTCCTTATTCCTAATTCTCTATTTTGTAGGTTGTGTCTATTTTATTTCAAATCTACCATCGCCCATATTATTTTATCGTTAATAATGTATTTTTAATGTAGTGTTGTTTTATTCAATTACATACCATAAGTCTGGGGACGGCATTTTTATTTTTTGATCCATTGCAGATAAAGCAACAACACTTAAATGCATATATACAGGATGTTACAAAAAGGTTGGGCTGGCTATGCATTTTTAGATTCTATGTGTAATTCCAAGCTAAAAATGAAGACAATTTTTTTTCTCAATAATTTCCACATTTTTTTGCAGCTAGACACCATTTAGTTTTTTTCATTTAACAATTTATATCTTTGATGTTACCCCTACGATTGTTACAAAACTCGGTAAATGAATTATGTTAGAAGGTAGTATTTGATAGAAAACTATTTTTAAATTGTCTTAATTATTTTCAAAATGTATCTTGATTACTTTCTAAATTACGGACATTTTATTTTTGTTTTAACAAATATCTTAAAAAAACACTGGTTTTATAAAAATTGTGTAAGATACAAAACACTTTTAAAGTAAATTTACCTTTCCAATTATTGTAAAAATCGGTTAAGAAATAACATTAATTCATATGGAATTCAAATACTGTCAAATTAGAAGCCATGTGGTTTGTATGTGAATTAATGTTATTTCTTAACAGATTTTTACAATAATTGGAAAGATAAATTTACTTTAAAAGTGTTTTGTATCTTACACAATTTTTATAAAACCAGTGTTTTTTTAGATATTTGTTAAAAGAAAAATAAAATGTCCGTAATTTTGAAAGTAATCAAGATATATTTTGAAAATAATCAAGATAATTTTAAAATATTTTTTGATCAAATACTACCTTCTAACATGAACCCATTTACCGAGTTTGTAACAATCGTAATGGTAACAACAAACATATAAATTGTTTTATGAAAAAAACTAAATGGTGTCTAGCTGCTAAAAAAAGCGGAAATTGTAAAAAATATCATTCTTCATTTTTAGCTTAGAATTACACATAGAATCTGAACATGCATAGCCAACAAAATCTTTTGTAACACCATGTATTCTAAACCTTTAAATCTAAATTTTTAAAAGCAAATATCACATTTCACCATCATACTTGGGACGGCCAACAAACGGTGAGCAATGCGGTAAGATGTACTTTGTACTAAAGGTCTCTATATCCTAACTATGAACACAATGCCGAAACCTAAAATAAAAAGCAATACATTAGCCAAAATGACATGCTATAATGTTACAAACTTGAGCACCAATTGTATAACTCATTATCTCTGTGATTGAGATTACACTGACAGATCGGACTGTACAGTTACTCCCGGCAGTATTCCAGTAGCACACAGTAGCGGCCTGTGTTATGTCAACACGCCGAGAGTACACAACAAGCCTGCCAATTGACTATCATTATCTCTTGTACCTCAATCTCTCTATGATTGAGATTCCACTGACAACTCTCACGTAGAGGGCTAGCCAGACAGATCGGACTGTACAGTTACTCCCGGCAGTAGTACAGTAGCACACAGTAGCGGACTGTGTTATGTCAACTCGCCGAGAGTACACAACAAGCCTGCCAATTGACTATCATTATATCTTGTACTTCATTCTCTCTATCATTGAGATTCCACTGACATCTCTCACGTAGAGGGCTAGCCAGTCAGAACGGACTGTACAGTTACTCCCGGCAGTAATACAGTAGCACACAGTAGCGGCCTGTGTTATGTCAACACGCCGAGAGTACACAACAAGCCTGCCAATTGACTATCATTATATCTTGTATTTCATTCTCTCTATGATTGAGATTCCACTGACATCCCTCACGTAGAGGGCTAGCCAGTCAGAACGGACTGTACAGTTACTCCCGGCAGTATTACAGTAGCACACAGTAGCGGCCTGTGTTATGTCAACATGCCAAGAGTACACAACAAGCCTGCCAATTGACTATCATTATATCTTGTACTTCATTCTCTCTATCATTGAGATTCCACTGACATCTCTCACGTAGAGGGCTAGCCAGTCAGAACGGACTGTACAGTTACTCTCGGCAGTATTACAGTAGCACACAGTAGCGGCCTGTGTTATGTCAACACGCCGAGAGTACACAACAAGCCTGCCAATTGACTATCATTATCTCTTGTACCTCAATCTCTCTATGATTGAGATTCCACTGACATCTCTCACGTAGAGGGCTAGCCAGACAGATCGGACTGTACAGTTACTCCCGGCAGTAGTACAGTAGCACACAGTAGTGGACTGTGTTATGTCAACACGCCGAGAGTACACAACAAGCCTGCCAATTGACTATCATTATATCTTGTATTTCAATCTCTCTATGATTGAGATTCCACTGACATCTCTCACGTAGAGGGCTAGCCAGTTAGAACGAACTGTACAGTTACTCCCGGCAGTAGTACAGTAGCACACAGTAGCGGCCTGTGTTATGTCAACAAGCCGAGAGTACACAACAAGCCTGCCAATTGACTATCATTATCTCTTGTACCTCAATCTCTCTATGATTGAGATTCCACTGACATCTCTCACGTAGAGGGCTAGCCAGTCAGAACGGACTGTACAGTTACTCCCGGCAGTAGTACAGTAGCACACAGTAGCGGCCTGTGTTATGTCAACTCGCCGAGAGTACACAACAAGCCTGCCAATTGACTATCATTATCTCTTGTACCTCAATCTCTCTATGATTGAGATTCCACTGACATCTCTCACGTAGAGGGCTAGCCAGTTAGAACGAACTGTACAGTTACTCCCGGCAGTAGTACAGTAGCACACAGTAGCAGCCTGTGTTATGTCAACTCGCCGAGAGTACACAACAAGCCTGCCAATTGACTATCATTATCTCTTGTACCTCAATCTCTCTATGATTGAGATTCCACTGACATCTCTCACGTAGAGGGCTAGCCAGTCAGAACGGACTGTACAGTTACTCCAGGCAGTAGTCCAGTAGCACACAGTAGCTGCCTGTGTTATGTCAACTCGCCGAGAGTACACTACAAGCCTGCCAATTGACTATCATTATCTCTTGTACCTCAATCTCTCTATGATTGAGATTCCACTGACATCTCTCACGTAGAGGGCTAGCCAGTCAGAACGGACTGTACAGTTACTCCCGGCAGTAGTACAGTAGCACACAGTAGCGGCCTGTGTTATGTCAACACGCCGAGAGTACACAACAAGCCTGCCAATTAGCTTGAGGTGTCAATTGTGAGACGATTTGCATTTGAAAGCCGCCAATATTTACAAATAATACCAGCTCGGTGGGGGAGCACCGCGCCAGCTGCAGTGGCCGTATAGTCGTCATACTCTGTGTACGGTGTCCCCCAAGGCATTGTCTTTAGCCCCACATGTTCTCCTGGGCGGTGTCGCATTGCACGGGGGTCTAAGCTTATGTCCTTTCAGCTGTGGGTTTCATATGTAGGTTTAAAATATTTAATGTTGTAACCATAAAAAAAAAAAAACTAATAATAATAAGTAGTAACATTGTAAAAGTGGAATTCTTCTTTCTTCTTCTTCTTCTTCTTTCTTTCTTTCTTTCTTTCTTATTATTAGAGTGATACAAGAAAAGAATTAATTATTAAAAATAAAATGTTATGAAATATTTTAAAATAAGTAGGCTCTCTATTTATAAGATTGTATTAAAAAAGGAACCATTTATTGTGGTTTTCCCTCACATCACAAAAATAAATGGCTGAAAAGGCAACGTGGTTAGGTGATCCAGATTGGGGTCGAACGGCTCTATATGTAACTCTGCACACTTTGCCAATTTGATCGTGTGTTAAATAAAGAGATATACGTTGTGCCAAAATTCACTTTTTAACATAGTATTAACATAAATGATTTAGGAATAGTTCTTAAAAATTATATTTAGTGGATTCTAAGTATCTTGATTAATACTTATAAATACGAATTTAACGTAATTCACTAATAAATTTCATATCATTTTGGATTCGTTTCAGTGTATTGGCACAATTTAAAGTAGCCTAGAATAGTACCTACTTTTGTTTGCATTTGTTATAGATTTGGTTACAACATCCTTATCACAACTTAACGTTTGTTACAATTTTTAAATAAATCCCATGTATTCAATTAGTTAAATTTAGCTAGATATGGCATAATTTGCTGCTGTGTAAGGATATATTGTAGTATTGTTATGAATATGAATATATTAATTAACTTAACACTCTGCAGTATACTAATTAAGACTATATATTCAAGTCTCATATATATTTTTGAACAGTTTTTAAACTTTGTACTTTTTCGTAACTATATTGTAATACAACATATATTCAAATAATTATGTATAAATATTTTATTTTCACCAAACTTCTTTTGTATTCCCTGTATAACCTGGGGACAGTTACCTTCAGTAAACAGCTGAGCTCTAATCTGCAGTCACAGATGAAGACATGTAGGCCAGCTGTAGTTACCAACATTCAGTTCAACAAAGATGTCGTCACGGGGCGAGTTGTACGCTTGTGACTGTCCGTAATCGGATAAGTTCAGCAAACATTGGCGCTTGCAAACATCCCCTCCGAGGGCCAGGTGTGGCACCCCTCGCTGACGCTAATTTACGGAAATAACATGCGAATTGGCCATTCACTTTTGAGACGGTTTGTGGGAAAAACTGCAAAGAGGGGCAAAATCTGTCAACAGAAATGTCTTGCTTGGCGGGTATTTACATCACACTGAATAATGATTTAGAGGTGTTCTCTTTCACGGAACACTTCAAAATAGAGGGCAAACTCGCTGATCGTAGAATCCAGTATAGTGGGTAAGATCACTGTTCGTAGAATCCAAAATAATGGGCAAGATCACTGCTCGTAGAAACCAGTATAATGGGCAAGATCACTGCTCGTAGAATCCAGAATTGTATTTTATGACATGTTGAAAAGTACTATATATAGGCCTATCTACAAAAGGCAAATCCTTAGCTGACTCACTCACTCATCACTAATTCTCCAACTTCCCATGTATGTGGAAAGCAGACATTTTGTACTCTGTTTCTTTAGGTCTTAAATAGTAATATTTTCATCTTGATAAAGTACTCTTAAGGGATAAAATACTAAAAGATAGATTTTAGTATTTTAATAACATCGGTTTTGTAAATAAAGAAACATGATTATTTGGTACGTTTGACATTATGCTTTTGATGCCTTAAGAGTTTAATCTTCAGCTGATAAAAAAAAAAAAAAAAAAATGAAATGAACACGTTTCAAATAAGGCTAAGTAATAAAATTTGATATTTCTACTAATAAATAGGTAGCAACGCAAGTACCGTAGTGTCAGTGAGATATTGTAAATGAATGTAATATTGTGATTTTACGCTATACGGGTAAAATACTATTATTTGTAGTCTATCTATTTGTAGCTGTGAATAATTTGAATATCACAATTAGCATATTTATATTGTTTTATAATCTGGCATTGAAGTCGAGAAGTACATCGTACAAAAAATATAAAGAAATGTGTTGAAGGTATTTTATTACTAGTTTTTATTTTACTATACACTTTCTAGAGGCTTCAGTTTAAATTTTTTTTAAATCAAATTTTTATTAAATTTGGAAGGAAGTTTGCCTTTGTAGAGACTCAATAAGAAAGGATTTCTCGAAATTCTGTTTCTTTAGGGCAGAAACATCCCCTCAGCGTTTCCTATTTTCTATAAAAGTAACATTGGCATTAATTTTATTTAATAATTTATTTTAAACAGCTGACAAAAAACATAAATATGACACAAAAGCTTGACTAATTTGGATTTCATTGTAAAATGTTTAAGGTCAATTCTAACAACTCTGACATAATTGCACTACTTTACATCACCCTAAAGTATACTTACAGGGTATTTCGAGACTATAAAACTTTGTTTTTCAGGAGAATGGCAACAAGCTAAGCTTTTATATTCAAATCAAATCTTTTATTACCAGAAAATTATACAATGTATAGCAATCGTCAGATCAATTACTGTATAACTAAAATTCAAACAATTATGCTACATCGATACCCCGGTCAAACAACAGCGTTTCCACTCACACCACATTCATTTTGCCAATTTCCCCACTTCCAACACCGGTCATCAGTCTTTTTCACTTTGCAGTCACCCAAGAACTCGTCAGTATGGTAAAATGCTTGGGACGCTAAAAAGCGTTTCAAACGAGTTTTTAACGCCTTGGTCGTCGGGGGACTTTTAATTGAAATAGGTAACTTGTTGACGAAACTCATCCCTACTTGTGATGGCAAGTGATCGTAAGCCCCCGTCCTGTGTCTCCCAGTTCGGTAGGTATATCTGCCTCGTGGACACCATCCTGTGTCTCCCAGTTCGGTAGATATATCTGCCTCGTGGACACCATCCTGTTCGGTAGGTATCTCTGCTTCGTGTCTCATAGATGTGTATGGCTCGACCCCTGGTCATGACACCATTCTTTGTCTCCCAGTTCGGTAGGTATATCTGCCTCATGGACAGCATTCTGTGTCTCCCAGTTCGGTAGGTATCGCTGCTTCGTGTCTCATAGATGTGTATGGCTCGACCCCTAGTCATGACACCATTCTTTGTCTCCCAGTTCGGTAGGTATATCTGCCTCATGGACACCACCCTGTGCCTCCCAGTTCGGTAGGTATCTCTGCCTCGTGGACACCATCCTGTGTCTCCCAGTTCGGTGGGTACCTATGCCTCGTGTGTCATATGTGTGTATGTCTCAACCCCTGGTCATAACACATTCTGTGTGTCCCAGTTCGGTAGGTATCTCTGCCTCGTGGACACCATCCTGTTCGGTAGGTATCTCTGCCTCGTGTGTCATATGTGTGAATGTCTCGACCCCTGGTCATAACACATTCTGTGTCTCCTAGTTCAGTAGGTATATCTGCCTCGTGGACACCATCCTGTGTCTCCCAGTTCGGTAGGTATCTCTGCCTCGTGTGTCATATGTGTGAATGTCTCGACCCCTGGTCATAACACATTCTGTGTCTCCCAGTTCGGTAGGTATATCTGCCTCGTGGACACCATCCTGTGTCTCCCAGTTCGGTAGGTATCTCTGCCTAGTGTGTCATATGTGTGAATGTCTCGACCCCTGGTCATAACACATTCTGTGTCTCCCAGTTCGGTATGTATCTCTGCCTCGTATGTCATGTGTGTGTATGTCTCGACTCCTTATCCTGACACATTTAGGCACGCAGAATAAGGTTCTCTCTAAACTGTATGGACTTGGTAGGGCCAACAGTTGCAAAGTCCTTGAATGCTTCCTTGCAAGATTCTTTGAACTTAACCGAGTGATTATGCAAATTTTTGTAATTTGAATGCTCTGAGAAACTGACTGTCTCCCTACAATACTAAACCGTAGGTAAGTGGGGGTAAATTAAGCCGTAATATGCCGTCATCAGAACCTGAGGGCAGTATTTGGCTAGAGAACTCAAAACATCAATTATTTAGAAAGGTTTTAAGAAACATGGTCTTTAGAGCATTCTAATTCAACTCCCTATCCAGCAAAATTTCAATGAATTTGGAACAGTTTACTGCATTTAGAAGGGCATATTGATGTCATGGTTTAGAGAGAACCTCGAAGGTAATGGTAAGCAAGCATAGAGAACCACCCCGAAGTAGGGCTATCGGCTAGTATGATATATAATGCAATTTCGAACATTTCAAATAGTGTACATTTCAAAGAGATTTCAGGAAGGAATGTCTAACATCCTTTAAAGCTATCAAAACAAACCCATTCCTTCCCTCTATACACAATTTAACAAAGTCATATTTCAATTTTTTCTTTAGTTTTTATTTGTTTAAATAATTTATTATGATACTATAAATATAATATAAATTTTATTCTTATTACGCGAACTCTATTGGATAGTTTCAAATGTTTATTGCTCTGGGACTTTTCTAATGCACTTTAAAGTATAACATTATTTTATTTTAAATTTCTAACTTAGCTTTATGATAGCTAGAGTTATATTGAACAGTTAACTCTAATTACCATTCTTACTTTTAAGAGCGTCTTATATCAGGAGTATAAATAGAAAAAAAACTACAGCTTTATGACCATTTAAAAACTATTTTAATACAGTTTGTTTGAAATTCATTATATCGTTGGAGACTTTATATTAAATTTTGATACGTTCAATTTTTTAGTAGGAAAATGTGCTATTTGTAGAATTCATTTATCTAATTTTCTGGTTTTTTTATTTATTTATTTATTTTTTGTTTAACTTACCTGTTATTCTTATATTGGTCTTTTTATTGTTTACAGTGTTCTGTGTAAAGTAGATTTAACTAATCACAACATCATCACCACACGAACATGGCAACATCTACTTTCTTCAGTATAAATAACATTGAGATTTTCCCGTAACGAGTTTAAAGTTCCGAGGATAACGTGGAACTATTCTCGAGCCATTTGTACTGTTATAAATAATTTAACTTGATACGAGAATGCCTC
Source organism: Stictocephala bisonia (assembly GCA_035578905.1). Classification (NCBI taxonomy): domain Eukaryota; kingdom Metazoa; phylum Arthropoda; class Insecta; order Hemiptera; family Membracidae; genus Stictocephala; species Stictocephala bisonia. Next base: position 193,260 of record JAQJVL010000760.1, on the reverse strand, counting down.
ATTACTTTTTAAATAGTAGAGAGACTGCCTGATGACTGTTTCAACCGTCGTGTATCACTTGCTCTTAACTCAACTTCTATCTCTGAATTGAAGACAAGTTGTATCATATTTCGTCTAAAGTAAATGCTAAAAGTCTATTCTTAAAAAGAGAAAATGGACGATTGATTTCTACAACCGTCCTAATAAATACAAATAAATTTACAATACGGGGTTTTTAAAGTAATAACAATAAAACGTTGTTATTTTGCTACTGTGATTGTTAAATTCAAGAGCATTTATTTTAATTTATATTTGTTTACAATATTCTTCAGCAGAAATACATATTCAGATGTTCTTGTTCAATAGATCATCGGTTGTTTTCTAACTGTCTCCAACTCGTTTCAACATTTTATATCTTTCTCGGTTAGTTTTTCCAATAAACAAAGTTCAAATGATCAGCTGAGCCTGATTGGGCCAAACTCTCGGCTCGATTTTCGCAGTGTTACAATATAAGTAGGCTAATAAAACGTTCTATAAACTTAGTTTGCCTTATATTTTTAACGGACGGTGTATTAGACTTATAAAATATATTTCCAAAGTAATGGTATATAAGAATGCACAGTTCATTTTCTTTTTAAAATAGCAACCTAGTAATAGACATAAGACAACTAATATATGGGATTTAAGTGGGCATTATTATTATTATTGACTTTGATGTAAGATAACTGTCATCAATTAATTATATTATTGAGAAAACGAAGACCAGCATTCTGTGTCATAAAAACAGAATGAGACTCACTAAGGTAACAAGAAACATGTAAGAAGGAGCCGATAAGGAACCATTAATGTATTGGTGCGATGAAAGAAGAATATAAAACAGTAGGTATACTACAAACTGACATTACGAAAGGAATACATTCTGACAAAACATGTGTTATTGGTAGGTTGGTCAGAGGGCAACAGGAAAAGAACTGGATCAACTTGGTCTAGTGAATGAAAGAGAGCTCATTCGTAAGGAATGAAAGAAGATTGGACACAGAGAAAAATCATCTTATGAAAACACCGTTGACTACAGTTGGTGTGGTACGATTGGGCTCATACGTGAGTAATAATTATAGCCATAACAACAATAATTATTTCCAAGTTAGACAGAAAACCGTAGCTTTGGATGTTCTTTCTTGCAAAGCACCAAAGGACCTTATTTTTTCCCACTTTTTTGTATTGACCAAATTGTTTGGGGCTTTTTGCCATTATTCTCGGGTTTTACTTCGTTGCTGATTTCTTTAATTTTGATATTAATCAAATACTTCAAATTGTAGAAAAGTAATATTGTACATTCCCAACATTTCTTTGGGTGGAACATTCACTACAACAACCCTGTCGTTTGAAAGTTATTTATTTCCGACGGATTGTTGATTGATGATTCATCTAGACACGGATTTCTCAAGAGTTCTTCATAGTCTATAAGCAATTAGATGTTTAAGTGATTTCTTAGAATGATATTTAATTAATTTGAGAAAAAAATATCAGAAAATAAATAGTTTCAAATGTAGTATAATGCAGGAAATTACATCTGAAGGCCACAGGAGTTTGTTTACTTTTCTAAACACTTGAGGTGTTGGAAGTTTCTAACAAACTCAATCCTTTATCAAGCGCGAATCATTATTCAAGCATACAAATTACATAAAACCGATGTCTTAAAATAAGACTGAAGCAGTTTTTCTATATATGTCTACATAGCGTGAATTGTGCTGACAAAATAACCATGATGAAAAACCCACTCGTAGTAAAAATCCAACTGGATAAAATATGTTTGGTTTTGGATTACATGCCGTTTAAAATTAAACACTACGGGACATAGCCATGCTCAGACATTAAACACTACGGGACATAGCCATGCTCAGACATTAAACACTACGGGACATAGCCATGCTCAGACATTAAACACTACGGGACATAGCCATGCTCAGACATTAAACACTACGGGACATAGCCATCGATGCTCAGACATTAAACACTGCGGGACATAGCCATGTTCAGATATTAAACACTACGGGTCATAGCCATGCTCAGATATTAAACACTACGGGACATAGCCATCCATGCTCAGACATTAAACACTACGGGACACAGCCATGCTCAGACATTAAACACTACGGGTCATAGCCATGCTCAGACATTAAACACTACGGGACATATCCAGCCATGCTCAGACATTAAACACTACGGGACATAGCCATGCTCACACATTAAACACTATGGGTCATAGCCATGCTCAGACATTAAACACTACGGGACATAGCCATCCATGCTCAGACATTAAACACTACGGGTCATAGCCATGCTCAGACATTAAACACTATGGGACATAGCCATCCATGCTCAGACATTAAACACTACGGGTCATAGCCATGCTCAGACATTAAACACTACGGGACATATCCAGCCATGCTCAGACATTAAACACTACGGGACATAGCCATGCTCAGACATTAAACACTACGGGACATAGCCATGCTCAGACACTAAACACTACGGGACATAGCCATCCATGCTCAGATATTAAACACTACGGGACATAGCCATCCATGCTCGGACATTAAACACTACGGAACATAGCCATGCTCGGACATTAAACACTACGGAACATAGCCATGCTCGGACATTAAACACTACGGAACATAGCCATGCTCGGACATTAAACACTACGGGACATAGCCATGCTCGGACATTAGGTAAGCCATGCTCGGAGATTAGGTAAGCCGTGCTCGGACATTAGGTAAGCCATGATCGGACATGAGGGAACCTAGTAGCGGTTACGCTTTTTGTCCTATAAGCTAATGAAAAATCCACCAAGGCTTGTATTTTCATCGTTCAATACACAACTATAATAAGGTTATTTTTTAATAGTATTTTTCACGTATTTTTTGTATGATACTTAGATAATAGAACACGTACACATCACACTTACATAATAAGACTCTAATGAAAATGTAATTAAATTGAAAATGCTATAGCATCATCATTAGACCATGCTATAAATGATAGTGTGGAGGTCTTCAGGAGTATCGTTGACTCATTTTTAACACCTAATTTATTTTGTTTGCTTTTAATTATTATTACAGTTACTTAACAGATAACCAATTAATTTGTTTGTTGATTAAAAACTTTAAACCATTGTTGTTAAATCTGAGTTTGAATCAAATCATTGTTGAAATCACCAAATTTCAATCGAATTTTTTTTAAAAGAGTTACTTTGACAAATGGTTATAACGTATATTTATGAAATACAAAAAATGTTTTCTTCAAAGTTTAAACAAGAGTTTCCACTGTTTTGAGAACCATTATTTAAACATACATTTCTCAGTTACTATGGCAGATATTTATTTGATAAATATTTTGGGTTTGATCTTTGTTCTATATTTTCGCACATTTTAATAAGTGTCTGCATATCATTTTAACCGAGTAAATTAATCATTTATTCAGCACTGACTATATTTTTTCATGAGGTTCTGTTGACACTTGTATGATGACATTTTGAACCTGTTTATACATACCATCCATTACGTTTATTTTATAAATTCCATTCAACATTAATAATAATTATACATCATTCAGAACCGACAGAACACATATGACGAAACGATGCGTTTAAACTACTTATTTCGCGTTGACATAAAGGCATTTTCTCACTCTTTCTTTTAAAATGTTGGGTATGTGTCAAATCTAGTGGTACAAATCCGTTTTCGACCACCCTCCCTCGGCCACCCTATTGGATCGGGAGTCGCTGTTTACAGAAGCGGGTGGCAAATATTGTGTTAGGCGGTGAATAGTGGTGATCAGGATCTGGCATTATGCGGGCTGCCACTGGCATGAGGGTGGCAGATAGGGTTGCGGGAGCCAGGAAACACCACTCGGTGGGTGGGTAGGTGGTCCTGGCTCCCGACCACACTCATAGTCATCATCCCTGTTGTTAACTTAAGTACAAATTATGCACAAATGAAATGATGTCTTGATTGAATCAGTTAAGATAACTGAAAAACAACCAAGCCCTAGAAACTATATAAGTGACAATGTAATAGAAAGAACAAAAATAATATCGCATTGTTAGTAGTGAAACAGAACAAATAAATTACAAACGCGTTGTAAAATCATTTGTTTTACGAAGTCGGTGTTATTTTTACCAATTTGAAAATTTGAGACAGAAACTCAAAGCTTTATTGATCCTATATCCTTACGCATTAAAATGGATACACATCCATCGAAGACAACTCTTTGGAATTGCCAAAAATATTCAAAGACATTTGCACAGGTAACAATTAGTCATAATTAGGTAAGAAATTAAAATCGGCGTTCCCCTGCAACACTGCATTTACTTCTGCACTTCACGTATATCCACTGCAGTGATTGTATACTGTTGAATATTCAGTACTTGTTGCAGGTTTCAAACTGAGTATCGCTTACAGAACGTATGAGCAAAGATTATAGAACTATAGTTGGCCTGAGCGTTACATTCCCACACGCCTGTCATTAAGCTCTGCAGTACTTGGGTTGTAGATCGCGCCGTGTCAGGGCGAATATAAGTAAGAGCCTCAAAGTTTCGATTTTCGACCTTATGTTCTACTGAGCGGGAGAAGTCATAAGGATAGAAGTCAGACACGTACGTTTATGTTCAAATATGCTACTATATATTATTTGGCCAATGGCCTTGACTGGAGGGTTCCGACGTTATCGCAAGATAACGGAGTCAAGCAACATCGAGCGTAGCTGTCCCTTGGATTTTTTTGAGTTTGCACTATTTTTGTACCTATAACAGCAATTGTTAGAAAATTAAGACGCACAGTGCTGTTCCGTCATAACAAAGGGCACAATTTTTTATATGGTAGGCCTGTCGTATGTCCGGTCGTTTATTATCAAATCCAAATAGGGTCGTTTTCCTATAACTTTTTTGGCAATATTTATAGTGTCCTGTAAACGTATTCAACTGCTCCAGACTCAAGCGAGCGATTCTTTGTTAGCGTTGTTTTTCTTGCGAAATAGTCACTCAAAATGTGTTTTATACATTTGTTATCATTCATGTAGCTGTAAATCATGAGACAACATGACCCTTTAAAAAGAGTGTAAAATTAAAAATATTTTAAAATTATATTTGAAAACAAACATTGATACGTATAACACAGACATTTAAATTTTTTTTTACTATAACGTTTTTTAAAACGCCCTTTCTCAGCAAGTGTTTAAAAAGACTATTAACGTTTATTTTCAAACATAGAGTCAATTGAAATTTTTATCCTTCTTTTGCAGGAGTAATATAATTTTAATTTTATTTAGAAAAATATATTTAGTATTCTTTGTTTCGTTGGCAACCCTAAAGAGGTGAACTATGTTACTCTTTATGGGAAAAGTAAATTTTTAAATGTTATAAAAATCATACTCATTTATAGTATATGTACTTTATGTTTGTACGTCAGCACTGACGTTCAACAAAAGTAAAAAGAGCAACTAACTGTTTATTAAATGCTACTTGTGTACGTCACAAAGTATGCCCAATGTTGTCTCAGCATGGAGTATCAGAGATGGACAGTTCCGGTGGCGGACATCTGGTCATCCTCAACCCTTCCGACATTCTCTTGACGTGTTTACATAGCTTGACAAACTAAGGCACTTCCGGCTTCCTTTTATACTTTTGGTTAATACTTTTAATATGAAGAATCAGAAAACTATTTTCCTGGAAAATTCAAAAACTTTACCATCGTGTTATTCGCTTAGTAGACTACATATTTTAAAAGTATTGAAGATCACAACATTTATTGATGTTACGAACCAAGGTATTCAATTGTTGTGTTATGACTATACCAAACTTAAACTCATATTGGTGATTGTCCAATATGAAAAGCAATCACATTCTGATGATTATTCATATCGAGTACAGTATTTACAATCATAGACAGTCACCCAACCGATTGTACTGGTGAGCCAAACGAGTTAACTCGTCATAAATTCACTTACATAGGTTCTCATTGATAGTGGGATATGCTATTCTAGATATCATTCATACATTGTAATTTAGAGCAGAGAATAGTATACCTGCCATTCGAATCAGTGAATGTGTTATATTTTCTTTTAAAGTAAAAAATGCATTAATATTAATTCAATTCGTCAGTTTCAGTCGAGTGTGGTTGAGATGTTGCCGACCACAAGGGTTGACTAATGAGGCACTCCTTGAATGGATATTTAATTATCATAATTTATGTTAAGGCTCATTCTCGAGTGCTGCAAAAAATGTCCGTTGCTAACTCTACCTACAACAAATGTCACACTCTAAATATGTAGATTTCTTTCGTAAATACAAAACAGTATATCAATACAAATTATGCTTTTATTTCATGGTATGTTTAATTCACTTGTGCTCTAGCATAAATGTATGAAATTAAGAAAATATATTATGAATAAATTGTAGTTATATCAATCTTTGTTACTGTTCGACATTTCTGGTTGATTAGAATATTCAATAAAATGGTCAAACATAACTTGAGTCTCCATCAATATTGTAAACTCACAATATTCAAGCTTGTTTATTTTATTATTGAGGAAATTGGATATTAATGAGATACTAAGTTTATATACAAAGTTTGGAAAACATAAACCTCATTATTTACAAGGTCAAGCCATTTATAAAATAATCCTGCATGCATTACAAAATAAAAATTCACGTTAATAATGAGCTATGCTCTAATTCTACTATTAGTAGTCAAATGTTTAAACATTGGACTTTTTTTCCCTGTTTTATATTAGATAGAGAAAAACTATTTGTAAAGCACAAATTACTTTTATATCTATTTACACCATTTAGTACTACCAGATGTTTAACCTCCTCTTATATTCACCTTCATCACTTTTCTCAGTGTATGACGTCTGAACACAGGCTAATCTGATATTAAGCGATCCGAGGACGTAGGAAAATGGGCAAAAGACAAACTGGACCGGAATTCTGCCCAGTTTGACCAGACGAAAAGACAAAACTGAGTCATATTTATATTTTGCACAAATAACAAAGTTACCCACCAACAATCTTTTCCACGGAGAAGAAATATCTTTTGGACACTGTCACGTCTCTCCAGTCCATATGTAATCTAACCTACTTACATTTTGAATTAGCACTTTATTTTATCATATATATTACTATTATTTATATTGATATTCAACATAATAAATAAGATAAAATACATATTGCCATGCAATATGATCCATTCTTTGCTAAAATTATTGCTCTTAGTTTTCAATTCAGTACTTCCAGTTAGCCATTTTCCATTTAGCGCTAAGTTTACTGATTCTGATATTTAATGGTAATAGTCATATGAGTATTGCCTGATGAGGAGCAAGATCACGTGACCATTTGCAAGAGTAGTCAATGAATAGTCAACAAATTGTAGATGAAGAACGATACAAATTTAGTAAGCTGTTTGAAGAAAAAACAACGATGATAAATTTGTAATAAATCTATTTATATCTGACTACTTGGCAGGGAGATTTGTACTGAGGGATACATTTCTTGTCTTTATGTTATTTCGGAAATCACGATCATCGTGTTGTCATTAGAAACGCCAGTTGCAATCAGTTTGCCATTTCCCCGTTATTCTCTTACAAATAGAAAATGTGTACAAAAAATACTATAAATCGTATTAAAATCTAGGTTAGATTTCCTCTACAGTTGTTCCCAACCCAAAGCCAATATTACAGGGCGGGACTTCTACCACCCTACACTAAACTAACGTACGGTGTCAAATTTTCTGCAGAAGGGGGTGCGAAACCACCATAGAAACCCGGCTAATTGAATGCTTTCACCAGCAGTATTTATTTCCATTTACAGACTCGTAAAACGTAAAAGGGGCATCTATTTATCAAAATATCGACACGGGGCGGGCCTGAGAACCGCGCCAATATCGCCGGATGAAATATTTGGGGTAACGCCAATCATGGACTCATTGTCGACGACATTATTGAAAACCGTTTTATAAAAATGGAATAAATTTACGCCGCACAAAAGGTCCGACCGGCTATAAATTCTGTTTAATATTGTATGACGGCGCGAGTGAACCGGTTCGGCTGTTGATGTCTTGATTTAGAGCAGGGAGGGGGCAGGTAGACAGCCCCTGATACAGATGTCCCGATATCGAACAGGAGCGGTAGTTAGAGAGTGCGACAATCGACGGCTTGGTGCAGATATGGTAGGAATAAACAACTAGGACTGCTGTCATGTAGCTCTGCTGTTGAGTAAAATAATTCCAGATACCTTTGTAGAAATATGTTCAATGTGTTCAATATACAGATATAACCTTTATATTATTTATGCAACAGCCTTTACCACATCTGAAATCTCTTGATTATACTGAGACGTGAGTGGTTGGAATAGGCCCTCCACTCTCTAAACATGACTCTTGGGTGGGACCCAGCCTATCAAAGCACTACGAAAAAGAATATATCTTACTGTGCAAGGAAACATGTTTGTAAGGATGTTGAAACGAGGGTAATAAAATAAGAGTGGAAAGAATTCAAGGAATGTCCTCTAAACACACTAATAGTCTCTTAAAATGCATGTACAATGGTTATAAAAACTAAACTTTTTTTACATAATTGAGTGAATGTTTGTAGCTAAAAAATATTTATTAACGCTATCTGTAGCTGTGTTTGAGAGTTTCATGTTTTTCTTTTTAACACACCGAGTCTGTTTTATCGCTCTTTATCCATCACAACTTTGACTTTACCTTTATCTGCTGGAAGAATTACTATAATGCAAATTTGACTAGAAAAAAACCACCAGTTAAGTTTTGCACACGATCAGAACAACGTAATATTCTCAGTTATGTACTGTCCGATTGCAACAAACAAGGTACCAAAAAATGTTTCTTGGTTTAAGTTTATTTTTATGTATCGTGATAATTTTTGTTTTTTGTTTGGTTTTCGTAAAATTTAGATTAAACCTTTTAAACAGCTACCATTTTGAAACAGGAGAAAATATTATTTTAACTTGTAGCAGTATTTTATTTAGGTAGTGGCAGAGTTAATATTCATGTCAAGTTTCAAAACTTTAGCTAATACCATTTTGGAGTTTTGTTTTTTTTAAGGAAAAACACATACAGGTAGACGTTAAAAATTGGGATAAGACAAATCTTCATTGGAACCTTTTTATTTATTTTCACCTATTCAATAATTTCCAGAAGTTTTCACCAACACATTTCAAACACTCAGTATATATACTAAGATAAGACGAAATTTAATTAAAAATATTTAAGTTTAATAAATTGTTCCAGGTTTGAGAGCCTATTGAATAGACATACTAGGAATAACAACGGTAAGGAATCCTGCATAGATCTTAAAAGATTGAAATTTATTTGTAATATAATAAAGCTAGTAATTAGTAACGATTATTTATTATAATTTCATCTTTCAAATGTATTCTACATGTTAAATTGCCATATTTTAAAGATATAGATTAATCTTCATTCTCCTCACAGTGAGAAGGGTGTTATACGCCTAATCGTTATAATAAATTATGAATTTTATTACAATTTAAACTATTTATTTATTTTACTTATTTGTTTACAAAATCTACTCACAAGTTATGCAAAACTTGTCGGCAAAGTCCTATAGTAAACAAGAAAAACTAAAACTTAGTACAGAAAAATACGGGGAATATTAATTTTTTAGCAATTATTAAGATTTAGGGCAGGCACCTATTAAAAGATAAAAATAAAACTCTAGCTCATTATTAGTTGACGTAACCAGGCATTACAATGGCAACGGTATAAATAACAGGAACATATCAATGTTACTACAAAAGAACACTTGGTGATAACGAGTGAATGTTTGTAGATCATTTTATCCTGTCGCTAAAGTATTCATTTCTCTATTCTATTCCCTATTCTTTTTTCTATCAGTTCGGCAATGCGTGGAGTGTAATATTGTGCCGTAAACAAAACAAAGTATAGGCTTAAGCGTGTTTTCTTGCTGTAATTTAATTTTTGGAAATGCTATGTGATTTCTGAATTTGACTTGTGAGTAATCTGTTGATTATTTGATCAGTGCAGTGTATTTGATGAGTTAATTTTGTAATGCCAGTAAAGTGCCCATTTTCGGGTTATTTTGTATATATCAGTAAACTATATACGCAGGTAATGACATACAATGACAACGCTATTGTCATATCTTAATAATTTCGTGTAAGACTTAAAAAAAGACAAATTACTTTAATATTTTAAAACCAAATTTCTTTTTTCAGGTAATCAGTCAGATTTTCTCTTTGGAATCAAAGCAGAATTGGCTATTGGTTTTTATATAATAAATACACTTTGTCAGTCAAATATATACTTAAACTGCCTTTATGAACTCTATAAACTTTTAATCTATCAGACATTAATACTTTGACGAATAGATGTAAAAATACAAAGGTAAAGAAGAGTTATGATACATAGTTTGTCTTAGTAACTGATCATAATGTACAATTTGCCAGTACACAAGACCGTTAAGATACATAGTTTGTCTTAGTAACTGATCGTAATGTACAGTTTGCCAGTACACAAAACCGTTAAGATACATAGTTTGTCTTAGTAACTGATCGTAATGTACAGTTTGCCAGTACACAAGACCGTTAAGATACATAGTTTGTCTTAGTAACTGATCGTAATGTACAATTTGCCAGTACACAAGACCGTTAAGATACATAGTTTGTCTTAGTAACTGATCGTAATGTACAATTTGCTAGTACACAAGACTGTTAAGATACATAGTTTGTCTTAGTAACTGATCATAATGTACAATTTGCCAGTACACAAGACCGTTTAGATACATAGTTTGTCTTAGTAACTGATCATAATGTACAATTTGCCAGTACACAAGACCGTTAAGATACATAGTTTGTCTTAGTAACTGATCGTAATGTACAGTTTGCCAGTACACAAGACCGTTAAGATACATAGTTTGTCTTAGTAACTGATCGTAATGTACAGTTTGCCAGTACACAAGACCGTTAAGATACATAGTTTGTCTTAGTAACTGATCGTAATGTACAATTTGCCAGTACACAAGACCGTTAAGATACATAGTTTGTCTTAGTAACTGATCGTAATGTACAATTTGCTAGTACACAAGACTGTTAAGATACATAGTTTGTCTTAGTAACTGATCATAATGTACAATTTGCCAGTACACAAGACCGTTAAGATACATAGTTTGTCTTAGTAACTGATCATAATGTACAATTTGCCAGTACACAAGACCGTTAAGATACATAGTTTGTCTTAGTAACTGATCGTAATGTACAGTTTGCCAGTACACAAGACCGTTAAGATACATAGTTTGTCTTAGTAACTGATCGTAATGTACAGTTTGCCATTACACAAGACCGTTAAGATACATAGTTTGTCTTAGTAACTGATCGTAATGTACAGTTTGCCAGTACAAAAGACCGTTAAGATACATAGTTTGTCTTAGTAACTAATCGTAATGTACAGTTTGCCAGTACACAAGACCGTTAAGATACATAGTTTGTCTTAGTAACTGATCGTAATGTACAGTTTGCCAGTACACAAGACCGTTAAGATACATAGTTTGTCTTAGTAACTGATCGTAATGTACAGTTTGCCAGTACACAAGACCGTTAAGATACATAGTTTGTCTTAGTAACTGATCGTAATGTACAGTTTGCCAGTACACAAGACCGTTAAGATACATAGTCTTAGTAACTGATCGTAATGTACAGTTTGCCAGTACACAAGACCGTTAAGATACATAGTCTTAGTAACTGATCGTAATGTACAGTTTGCCAGTACACAAGACCGTTAAGATACATAGTCTTAGTAACTGATCGTAATGTACAGTTTGCCATTACACAAGACCGTTAAGATACATAGTCTTAGTAACTGATCGTAATGTACAGTTTGCCATTACACAAGACCGTTAAGATAGCCTACATAGTCTTAGTAACTGATCGTAATTTACAGTTTGACAGTACACAAGACCGTTAAGATACATAGTCTTAGTAACTGATCGTAATGTACAGTTTGCCATTACACAAGACCGTTAAGATACATAGTTTGTCTTAGTAACTGATCATAATGTACAATTTGACAGTACAAAAGACCGTTAAGATACATAGTTTGTCTTAGTAACTGATCGTAATGTACAGTTTGCCAGTACACAAGACCGTTAAGATACATAGTTTGTCTTACAGTAGTAACTGATCGTAATGTACAGTTTGCCAGTACACAAGACCGTTAAGATACATACTCTTAGTAACTGATCGTAATGTACAGTTTGCCAGTACACAAGACCGTTAAGATACATAGTCTTAGTAACTGATCGTAATGTACAGTTTGCCAGTACACAAGACCGTTAAGATACATAGTCTTAGTAACTGATCGTAATGTACAGTTTGCCATTACACAAGACCGTTAAGATACATAGTCTTAGTAACTGATCGTAATGTACAGTTTGCCAGTACACAAGACCGTTAAGATACATAGTCTTAGTAACTGATCGTAATGTACAGTTTGCCAGTACACAAGACCGTTAAGATACATAGTCTTAGTAACTGATCGTAATGTACAGTTTGCCATTACACAAGACCGTTAAGATACATAGTCTTAGTAACTGATCGTAATGTACAGTTTGCCATTACACAAGACCGTTAAGATACATAGTCTTAGTAACTGATCGTAATTTACAGTTTGCCAGTACACAAGACCGTTAAGATACATAGTCTTAGTAACTGATCGTAATGTACAGTTTGCCAGTACACAAGACCGTTAAGATACATAGTCTTAGTAACTGATCGTAATTTACAGTTTGCCAGTACACAAGACCGTTAAGATACATAGTCTTAGTAACTGATCGTAATTTACAGTTTGCCAGTACACAAGACCGTTAAGATACATAGTCTTAGTAACTGATCGTAATGTACAGTTTGCCAGTACACAAGACCGTTAAGATACATAGTCTTAGTAACTGATCGTAATGTACAGTTTGCCAGTACACAAGACCGTTAAGATACATAGTCTTAGTAACTGATCGTAATGTACAGTTTGGCAGCACACAAGACCGTTAAGATACATAGTCTTAGTAACTGATCGTAATGTACAGTTTGGCAGTACACAAGACCGTTAAGATACATAGTCTTAGTAACTGATCGTAATGTACAGTTTGGCAGTACACAAGACCGTTAAGATACATAGTCTTAGTAACTGATCGTAATGTACAGTTTGACAGTACACAAGACCGTTAAGATACATAGTCTTAGTAACTGATCGTAATGTACAGTTTGCCATTACACAAGACCGTTAAGATACATAGTCTTAGTAACTGATCGTAATTTACAGTTTGACAGTACACAAGACCGTTAAGATACATAGTCTTAGTAACTGATCGTAATGTACAGTTTGCCAGTACACAAGACCGTTAAGATACATAGTCTTAGTAACTGATCGTAATGTACAGTTTGACAGTACACAAGACCGTTAAGATACATAGTCTTAGTAACTGATCGTAATGTACAGTTTGCCAGTACACAAGACCGTTAAGATACATAGTTTGTCTTAGTAACTGATCGTAATGTACAGTTTGCCAGTACACAAGACCGTTAAGATACATAGTCTTAGTAACTGATCGTAATGTACAGTTTGCCATTACACAAGACCGTTAAGATACATAGTTTGTCTTAGTAACAGTTCATAATGTACAATTTGACAGTACAAAAGACCGTTAAGATACATAGTTTGTCTTAGTAACTGATCATAATGTACAATTTGACAGTACTCAAGACCGTTAAGATACATAGTTTGTCTTAGTAACTGATCGTAATGTACAGTTATCAGTACACAAGACCGTTAAGATATATAGTCTTAGTAACTGATCATAATGTACAATTTTCCAGTACACAAGACTGTTGATACAGATTAGCCCATGCTCTTGTCTGTATATTGACAAGAGACAAATGTTCTGGCTGATAGATGGTATATTAATAACTAACGTTAGGAACTCAGTGTGATATGTTTTTTACAACAGCAAACAGGAATGTTTGATAAAAAATTGTAATTTAGGGTATCATGTCCACCAATATTTTGTGTTACATGTTAGGCCTACATGTGTTATGTGGAAGTATTGAAGTCGTTGAATATGTCAGATATCTTGATTATTTATAAATCATCTTTAAAAATGGAATTAATAAATAAGTGTAATGTACCACTGTACATGTATGGGTACCAAATATCGATTCCTAATTGCTTGTATGGGTGGGCGGGTGGGTCAATACGAAATTGCTTGTATGGGTGGGTGGGTGGGTCAATACCAAAGTGTGTGTATGGGTGGGCGGGTGGGTCAGTACCGAATTGTATTCTTTATTAACAGAAAAATTATATTTGAAGTGATAAACGGACAAAATTACAGGCCTACATTGCTTGGTTTGAGTAGGCCTATATTTTTCAGTATTATGTTAATGTGACATGTTCATTTTGGGGACTCTATCCCTTATATTATAAACTGCTCTGTAATGTTCCAAATTCATAAACAAAATTTAAGAAAAATTCAGTTTTTAAGATATGTATATTTTAGAATCCATAATTTACACCAAGAAATAACTTAAGGCCTATATAAATTTAAAAGTTGCACACTACTTCCCTACAAGATATATAGGAGGTAAACATTAAAGAATCCATAGAGTATAAATGGTAAGTAAAAAAATGAAGAAGGTTTAAAAGAATATTATTTTGATAACTCTTATAATATATTACATGAGAAGTTAGACAAAATATACTGAAGATAATGATAGATTCAAAATTATTTAATAGGCCTACACAATTTAGGATATTTATAATTGTCACAATCATTTGTCTTTTAGCCAGATCCATAAATATTCCATGTTAATGTATGCTGATATTATAAAGTATGGCAAGTTGTAAGTTACGATCTCCAGAGTTTTGTTTAAACTATTATGCTTAACGTTTTTGTAATAATAAGCCTATGTTACAAGTATTCTTTCTTAACGGTTGTTTTCCTTGTTTCTTGGTTTATTTTTTGTATTCTTGTTTGTTGAGGTATAAAAATTTAAATAGTAAGTTAAAAATGTAAAATTATTAAAAATGTTATTTAATATTACAATTTTAAATTGTATGTTCTCTTTCTTTGTCGCAGTAAAAACTTTGATATGGTAAATTTACCTTTACTTGTTTATTAAACTATTTATTACTAAAGTTTGTGAATGAAAAAATGTGTAAAAAGAAGAGAAGTATACAATATAGACCTACAGTCATTCTGTATATAAATTAGGCTTAAATTCTATGGGCCAAATGTCAGCTGTTCTGCGCGTCATGTAAGTTGCACTGGCTTTATACCTGAAATAATATAAGTCGTATTGATCAATAAATATATTTTAAACTTGGAACTATTTAAGAAATGCTCAATCATTTTAGCTACAAAACTGATCTTTTCCTCTAGCATAATACGTCTGGCAGACTATTTATAAAGTGTCGTATAATTATTACAAACTTGCTCCTGAACTAATATAGAACTATTAATCTGCGATGAACTGTTGAAACACGTATATGTAATAGCCAAACTTACTCCTGAACTATTATAGAACTATTATTCTACGATGAACTGTTGAATCACGTATACGTAATAGCCAAACTTACTCCTGAACTATTATAGAACTATTATTCTACGATGAACTGTTGAATCACGTATACGTAATAGCCAAACTTACTCCTGAACTATTATAGAACTATTATTCTACGATGAACTGTTGAAACACGTATACGTAATAGCCAAACTTACTTCTGAACTATTATAGAACTATTAATCTGCGATGAACTGTTGAAACACGTATACGTAATAGCCAAACTTACTCCTGAACTATTATAGAACTATTATTCTACGATGAACTGTTGAATCACGTATACGTAATAGCCAAACTTACTCCTGAACTATTATAGAACTATTATTCTGCGATGAACTGTTGAAACACGTATACGTAATAGCCAAACTTACTCCTGAACTATTATAGAACTATTATTCTACGATGAACTGTTGAATCACGTATACGTAATAGCCAAACTTGCTTCTGAACTGTTATAGAACTTTTATTCTACGTTGAACTGTTGAAACACGTATACGTCATAACATTGATTTTATTCCTTTCTTTGTTTGTTTGCAAATTTTGAGTAGATAATAAAAATATGATTAAAATAAAAAGCGTGTTTCATTGATTCAATTAATGAAAAACTGTTATTAACAGTAACTTAGATAGAAATTAATATTAATTTACGAAAATGGTTCTATATCCCCTATTATAGTTTCAAATTTACTTTTTTAGTTGGCGTTGAATTGTTCATGGTTGTTAATTTGTTGGTGATTTCCTTGAAGAAATTTCACACAATAAAAAGTAAATATACTCAACTTATCCAACAGTGTTACTTTTTAATAGTCATTTATGCGGAGCAATCATTGATGACGTTTTCATTATTTGTTATTTCCATGTTATATTTGTAACAGTTTATTGGAGGATATGACTTTATGATGGAGTCCATTTTGAAATTTATCTTCTACAAATCAATTTTCATGAAACCTAATATTCTGATAATTTTGTAAATCTAAATACAAAGTTAAATGACATCAAGCCATTTTACTTTCGAGTAGTTATATTTTTATGGTGATTAGAGGTAATTCTATATTTTTCTTAATATCTTTAAATAATTACATTTTATACTTTTTTAAGACTGTTTATTAACATTGATGGTGTATTCAACTAAACAGTTTCCTAATTTACTTACTATCAACTAAATGTAATCAAAATTACGACTTGCAGATTGTTAAAAATAATAGATGATAGAGAAGCGCCATTAAAAGGAGTGAAACCATGAGTCTGTGGTCTGGCACCGCCTCAGCCGGCGCGGTTTGTTGAAGAAGCCAGAACGTAGATCCAGCTGCCAAAATACTGATGATCGTCGGCCGGAGGATGGCCACTCGCTCTCTCTGGCTGACGGCAGCGCTTTCTGATGCCAGTTGTTGTTTCCACTTGAGGAGTAAATTAATTATTATCAGGGTGGCTGACAGCGCTCCACGCGGTACCGTTTCGCATCACAAAAGCCATTGTTGCCAACATATGAACGCTACAATTCCTTTTGTTCGACGTCTCCGGCCGACTTACAACAATGCTTCTTCTGTCCGACTTTCTTTTTAATTTGTGAACTGACTCTTTTCCAGTCGGAACAGTTTTCAGAGGCCGTCTAGTTGATGGGTGAGAAATCTGACCTTAAGCCTATTGTAAACACATTGTTACAAGGGATAACACTGTAGGCCCTAAGAGTTGAAATTCACCAAATGTTTTCTTTATAGTACATTAAAAATGTTAGCACCTTATTTTTAAATGTGTTAAATCGTCCTTTCTTCCATAAAAAAAATTACTGGAAGAAACAGAGGTTCTTAAAAATATTATTCTCGAATTACAAGTTCTTTTTCCTGTCACCATCCGAGCAGCTTTCTAAAGAAAAATATTTTTCTTGAATTTGGTGCTGTTTGATGTATCACTTTGTGGTAAACCTGCTACTTTTGGATCTTATTTTATTGCATAACTCTATTTAATTGTTTCTGTGTTGGCCTTGTCTCAATTTATATAGAATTATACAATTTGCTTTGTTAGTCCTGTGAGGTTCATTGTTTTTACATGCCCAATAATATTAATATTTTATATATAGGCTACAATACAATATAATATTTCAAATTTATTCAATCGAATCCCCCTGAATACAAATCGTAATAAATGATAACTTTAATGTAAAATACCGTAACTCATTACGACACTTTCTGAGTTGGAATAAATAAACATCTGGTAAAAAATAGACAACATGACTTAAAATTTTAAATAATCAATGATCACATACAGCGCAGAAATAAGTCATACAATTGCGTTTTTAAGTGTATATGTTCAAAACGTCTCAATTATTTTGAATCTTTAGTTTCATGAAATGTACATAATTTGCCTGTTGAGTAATTCTTTTTTACTCTTTTAGACTATAACAATCCTGAAACGCTTCCAGAAGACGATTTACTTTCCTATTCTATTATTTAGAATACCAGCAACCACACCAGGAGCAAAAAAGCACTTACGGGTTTTACAGGGACCAAAGACTTGCAAATGAACACAATAGTGCGTGAACGAACTAAGTGCCTGAACGTTGGTAATCCGAGACTCGTGGCCCTCCGGTACAATTGAAGATTAAATGGCCCGAAGGATGGAGAAGATCGGACGCCGTGATAGTAGAGAAGGGTTGGTGGCCAAGAAAAAAGGCAGATTGTTGTGAAGATAGGTATCACTGTTTTGAATTTGTAAAAATTTGTTTGCCAAGGGAGTCTCCTGTTGTTGCGATGTTGTGAATGGGGCGATCACCCTGGCCAGGTGGCGGGAAGGTTGTGGTGACTCGAATGTGTTATTTTAGTCTTTGGCTAAGGGGTTTCAGTTGTCATTGAATCTGATATGGCTGATTAAGATACGTTTATGTCACAGAAATTCTCAGTCTGTACACTAACACTAGAGCTGCAAAACGTCTACTTTCACAATACAACCACAATTTAAAGCTTTCCGCAAAACCACGATTTTGGCATATTTTGGAACAAATTTGGGTAAGTTCTACTGGGAAAATGATTTTATTTGTTTATTTTACTGTTGTATTTATTTTAAAGTTTAATTAATTGTTGGAGGTTTTCATAACAGAAACAATAGTTATGAAAATACAACAAACATTAACATAAACAACACATGTTTCAAGTATATGATTCTAATATGCCATGGTATAAATATCTTTTATGAATTTACTTACACGATCTATATATATATATATTATAATTTCTAAAGTACATTTTTTTGTCAATACGCCATAACTTCCTTAATTCTTCACCAATTTTCATAAATGAGGTGTCATTTTAAAACTTTTTTACCCACTACTTGATGAAAATATACAAATCTCTCATTTTCCAATAGTTTTTTGGAAAAACGACCTATTATATCATTCTGCAAGTAATTTAAACTTGAATATTTACATTATTCGATCAGCTGTAACATGTGAATTAAATAAATCAAAACAAACATTAGGTTAAATTGCACTCTAACTATGCGTTACTAACTATACTGTGTGCACTTTAATTAAGAGGGATTTTAAGAGAATACAGTGCGAATGCTTCGCACGGGTCGGCTAGTATATATTTAATTCGAATAACAAAAAATTAATGCTAATAATTAAATAGTAGATAAAAAAATAAATAGATCACAGTTAAATAACAAATAGATTACGAGCAGGTAAATATTATAACCATGAAAAAACGCATACATTTATCATGCAACAAAAGTAGAGTATAATAACTTAATACATTAATAAAGCTTTTCGATAGTGTAGATAAATATTTACATCTATATCACTAGTAAACTTAAATAAATATTGTAATTACTATAACATACTGAATGCTCAAATAGAAAAGAAATCAGGATAAGGTATTTTAAAACTCAATAGGGATTGTTAGTGCTGATAAACAAGTATAATGTAAACATATCCGAGAAGTATAGTTAACTATTGCTATTTTATGTACGAAAAAATATATAGTAATAAATTTATTTTTCAACCATTAGATTATTATGTTTGTAGCTAAAAATCTTTTGTTGTATTGAACATAATTATGCGTATATTTCGGTTCACAAGTTAGGCCAACCAATATTATAAATGAAATTAAGTGATGTTTTTAAGCAAGTGCCTTTAATTTATATCCATTTTTACGATATATTAATAAACTTTAAAGATTGCCTAAAAACTGACACTAGTGTCCGATTCAAAATAGTTATGTGGACACTACAGTAACCACTGGACATAAAAAATCAAAAGATTCTTATTTCTACGCAAAACCTAAGTAAGTTTAAAATTAGTGTTATCTTTTAATTTTTTAAAATTGTCGTTGGAATAAAAAAGTACCGATATTTTACACCTTTAGATTGTAGTAATCATTAGTCATTTTTATTGGGAAAATATGAATAGTCTGTTTTTAAAATATTGCTCAGTTTAGATATAATTATTTAGAATATATATAGATTTCATAGTTTATCAGTTGTTTGCTTTTTCTGCCCAGGAATACATTTTACTGTTTTTTATTTTTGCTGTTTTATATAAAATAACCAATAGTTATGAAAATACTAGTCATAAAAATACAAATAACACAAGGTATTTCAAGTATTCGATCAAAATATGTCATGTCATATTAAAATGAAAAAAAATAAAATAAAAAAAATTATATTGTTTTTGTTTATGCAGTTCAATGTACAAACAACTAGGCCTAACTATTCTACAGTCTCTCATCTAATTCTATGATTACAACAATTATAATCTTTAACTATAGTAATAAAATATTCAATAATTAATAAATAATCCCAATAATTAATACCTTATCGTATCATGAAATACATTATTCATCATAAACGTTACATATTATAAACACGATGTAAGGAGCGTTTGTTGAGTATATATCACGTATAAGACAGGCATACACAAACTACAACTGGGTTGGATGTGAGTTGTTTTAGGAATCTTGTTATATACACGATGTAAGGAGCGTTTGTTGAGTATATATCACGTATAAGACAGGCATACACAAACTACAACTGGGTTGGATGTGAGTTGTTTTAGGAATCTTGTTATATACACGATGTAAGGAGCGTTTGTTGAGTATATATCACGTATAAGACAGACATACACAAACTACAACTGGGTTGGATGTGAGTTGTTTTAGGAATCTTGTTATATACACGATGTAAGGAGCGTTTGTTGAGTATATATCACGTATAAGACAGGCATACACAAACTACAACTGGGTTGGATGTGAGTTGTTTTAGGAATCTTGTTATATACACGATGTAAGGAGCGTTTGTTGAGTATATATCACGTATAAGACAGGCATACACAAACTACAACTGGGTTGGATGTGAGTTGTTTTAGGAATCTTGTTATATACACGATGTAAGGAGCGTTTGTTGAGTATATATCACGTATAAGACAGACATACACAAACTACAACTGGGTTGGATGTGAGTTGTTTTAGGAATCTTGTTATATACACGATGTAAGGAGCGTTTGTTGAGTATATATCACGTATAAGACAGACATACACAAACTACAACTGGGTTGGATGTGAGTTGTTTTAGGAATCTTGTTATATACACGATGTAAGGAGCGTTTGTTGAGTATATATCACGTATAAGACAGGCATACACAAACTACAACTGGGTTGGATGTGAGTTGTTTTAGGAATCTTGTTATATACACGATGTAAGGAGCGTTTGTTGAGTATATATCACGTATAAGACAGACATACACAAACTACAACTGGGTTGGATGTGAGTTGTTTTAGGAATCTTGTTATATACACGATGTAAGGAGCGTTTGTTGAGTATATATCACGTATAAGACAGACATACACAAACTACAACTGGGTTGGATGTGAGTTGTTTTAGGAATCTTGTTATATACACGATGTAAGGAGCGTTTGTTGAGTATATATCACGTATAAGACAGGCATACACAAACTACAACTGGGTTGGATGTGAGTTGTTTTAGGAATCTTGTTATATACACGATGTAAGGAGCGTTTGTTGAGTATATATCACGTATAAGACAGGCATACACAAACTACAACTGGGTTGGATGTGAGTTGTTTTAGGAATCTTGTTATATACACGATGTAAGGAGCGTTTGTTGAGTATATATCACGTATAAGACAGACATACACAAACTACAACTGGGTTGGATGTGAGTTGTTTTAGGAATCTTGTTATATACACGATGTAAGGAGCGTTTGTTGAGTATATATCACGTATAAGACAGGCATACACAAACTACAACTGGGTTGGATGTGAGTTGTTTTAGGAATCTTGTTATATACACGATGTAAGGAGCATTTGTTGAGTATATATCACGTATAAGACAGGCATACACAAACTACAACTGGGTTGGATGTGAGTTGTTTTAGGAATCTTGTTATATACACGATGTAAGGAGCGTTTGTTGAGTATATATCACGTATAAGACAGGCATACACAAACTACAACTGGGTTGGATGTGAGTTGTTTTAGGAATCTTGTTATATACACGATGTAAGGAGCGTTTGTTGAGTATATATCACGTATAAGACAGGCATACACAAACTACAACTGGGTTGGATGTGAGTTGTTTTAGGAATCTTGTTATATACACGATGTAAGGAGCGTTTGTTGAGTATATATCACGTATAAGACAGGCATACACAAACTACAACTGGGTTGGATGTGAGTTGTTTTAGGAATCTTGTTATACGCCATCTAATTTGCCTTTTTTCGTTTTGTATCACCTATCTCCTTGTGTTATTTGTTTATTTTCTCCATTGGTTGTGCGATATAATCTTCATTTGTGTATATGCGAGTTGTAGACATACATTATTATAAAACATCAACCAATTAATATATTTAGTATATTTCAGTTTTTATAAGATTAATAATTTTTTTGTTAATCCACGTAAGTAGTTTTAATTTCATCTCGAAAACGTGTAACTCTTTAGTTAGACCATCAATCAAATTAAAAAACTGTATATTTTTCCTTTTAATATGTAATGGATATTGTTTGATTTACATAAGTCTTTTTTATTTATTTAATATTTATTTACTTTACATTCCTTCATTAAAAAAATATATGTTTCAATAACTTTTAATACCTAACGGAATTTTTTCAACAACAATTATGTTCATTTAGGCCTAGTAAAATTTCAATAGTTGATTTTATTTTGGATTGTATATTCATAATTAGTTTGGTACATGAATACCTGTGTTCGAGTTCTTGTTTTGTAAATTCATCTTTTTCATCAACTCAGAAAGCGGCTTAATATAGTTTTAATATGAAGGCTGAACTCATTCAAATATCTTTTATTTTTATATACAGAATATTTTATTTTAGTTATTTAATTCCTTCAATATGTCCAACGTATCAGTTAATTTCCTAACAAACAAGTGGGTATTTAATTTTTTGCGATTTCAGAAATAAATTCATTCGTTCATTTTTCTTAGTTTCAATAACATTCATGCTACTTAAAATTGTACCTTGAAAAATGTTGGGCTAATTTATCTTTATTTTTTCATATTCTTTACTCGTTTTATATTTTAATAGTGATTAAGGGAAGAATTTCTTTATATTTGATAATTTTTATATTTTCTGAAATAAGGGAGATAATAAAAAATGGTGTTTTTGCAATATTGCATACACAAATATAAATACCAATATAATTTACATCTAAATAAAATGAAAAGGTTTACGTTGTTTCAGATTCGGCAAAGATTCATATGGAAAGTTTGAGAGTGCATCATTAGTTTTTATTGACAATTATTGTACTGTGTACCAGCAGCGTTTTCTCTTGTAGTTTACAGTACTCTCAAAGTCTACATGTTTTCCATGTAATAAAAGATGATTTATATACAGTGGTTGTTTCACTAAAAAAACCATTATATTATTCATAATGACTTATTTTATATGTTATAAGTTGTTACGATATAATGCTTTAACAATTTATATATTAATAAATCAGCTATCAGTCAAGTCCAATTATAAATTCTTTCAATGAGAACGCATCCATAGCTCAGATTATTATTCTCTGACAAATCAGAAGATATTTCGATCATTAATTTGTGTAATTAATGTAGTTCATAACAAAAAATACATTCAGTCATACACACTCATCATGACTCATTTAGTCATACACACTCATCATGACTCATTCAGTCATACACACTCATCATGACTCATTCAGTCATACACACTCATCATGACTCATTCAGTCATACACACTCATCATGACTCATTCAGTCATACACACTCATCATGACTCATTCAGTCATACACACTCATCATGAATCATTCAGTCATACACACTCATCATGACTCATTCAGTCATACACACTCATCATGACTCATTCAGTCATACACACTCATCATGACTCATTCAGTCATACCACTCATCATGACTCATTCAGTCATACACACTCATCATGACTCATTCAGTCATACACACTCATCATGACTCATTCAGTCATTCACACTCATCATGACTCATTCAGTCATACACACTCATCATGACTCATTCGAAACCCATTTTGCCCATATTTTGATGATCAGCATCTTAAGAATAAACAAAGGTAAATTAAATAAAATCCTACTAAATCATTTTTTAATTGATTTTTAAATCCACCTTCTCCACTCGATCTTCATTATTTTAAGTAAAATAACTTCAAAAGAGAAAACATTAAACAAGGATTCCATTAGTTGGTGAACAGATGTCTGCTGCTGGAGCCGCCGACAGTCAAGAGTATTGTTTCGCCTAAGCCCAAGATGTTCCTGGAGACTCCAGATCCATCTGCAGATGGAGAAACTATCGTATTTCTGTTGTGTTTGTTGATTCGGAATAAGTTTTGTTAGTTCTTTCTATCGATCTTGTTTGTTTGTAAAATACAGTAGAAATCTGATTCCCCAAGATTAATGAAATGTTCGTATACCTCCAATTCATTCATTCTTTCAGTGTTTTGGAATTCTTTTTACAGATATATTACTTAAGACACTTTTACGTTATAAGACACTTAATTATTACCATTTACAGTATGATAATTTGTTTCTGTTCTGTTCTTTTAAACTGAACTATCATTTCACATGCGCCACAAACCTCTACGTAAAGTGCTGACCGTTACCTTAGTTGGGAATTGTCTCGGCATTCCGAAGCATTAGCCATTTAACAACCACACCATGACTATAATCACTCATTGGATTATCACACAAAGTGATTATAGTCTGTAAAGTATTTATACAGAGACGAAATAAATGGAGGTCCCTTAGTGATGGTCGCAGTAAACGACTAAGTGGCATCTAGACATATATTTAAACTAATGTAAACCTTTATAATTCTATAGTAAAAATTACTATATTTTTCCTTACGAATTTAGGGGTATATAGGACAGACTGACAAGGTGCTGGACTGCCATCCTCATACAAACAGGAGAAATAATTACTCGATACACTAACTGGACAGGGACTTAGTGTATTGTTGGATGCACTATCTCTGTGGCATTAATTAATAAAGTGTTGTATAACGTATAAGAGTGTTATTTATTTAAGTATTCTGTAAATAGCACACTCACAAAAATACTAACAGAGGACGTCGTTAATCAACGAAGTGTGCTTGTTTGAAATGTAACGAACGTCACATGTTTACTAACGTAAGAAACAATTAGTTAGAATATTCAAGCCCAAGAGCTAGTGGCCATCTATTTTGTACAACTAGTTTAAATTAACTGAATTAAAGAAATATGTAAGGGTTTCTTTCGAAATGCCACCTATTTGGTATAATATGCCTTCAGAGTTCATAAGTTTACTAGAACTTACAAACGAACTTTGATATTGGTCATATGGTTTTGAATTAAAATAAAGTGATAAAGCTTTTAGGTTTAGTTATCAATTAGCACTGGGTGGTTTGTAATAGACATTACTAAACAACGTATGGCATGCTGTATATATATATATATATTAGCCTAAGATTAAATATATATAGGTATATATCAGTAGACGGGTTACTCGCTTAGCCTAAAACCAAATGTCACTTGCTTTTTCGTTTTCGACCAAATAACTTGCTTACCAAATGTGGGGGTGTGGGAACGTAATAGGAAACACACAAGTGTAACCTCATCAGCTACAAAGTTGATACCTCCTTCGATAATACAAAGCCTTTAGACCAATCCTACCCCACAAACATCTGTAGTTCAACATTAGGAACATTAGGCAAATCGGACCCCAACCGCCCAAACAGAGTCATCACGGGATGCTCACTGATGTGATCAGCAGCTGCCTCGATGACTGCGCATATAGCACTTTAGATTCCCACAATGTGGCCAAACTTGGGGCCATATTATGTCAGCGGTAACTAATGTTGGGGACTTGAACGCGCGGTAGAACTGAACGCTTCCAGTACATTGCGCGCGCTCGTAAATTCTGGCGCGACAGTGTGGCGCATGGAGAAACGGGTGGTTAGTCCGGGGTGGCCTGTTGGATTGAAATTATACCTTGAATTTGTACGGCACGAACTAAAAAAATTTAGTCACATTGATCGTTAGTGAAAATTCTAGGAATAAACCATTCTCTTGGAGCAGCTCTTGAATAACATTTTACAATTTTAAATTACATTTATTATTATCTTGTTACACTTACAGAAATATATATATAAAAAAAAAAAACACAAATAAAACTACTCAACGGTTATCCTTCATATTATTAAACAATATACTAGTATTCTTCGAAACATTCTAAGATCGAAAGGGAAGTATTTTAAGACATTATATTACACTGATTTTACAATGAAGTTGAATACTCCAGAAAAAATAATTAATTGTTTACCAATCATGGAGGTTTGAGAATTAAGATAAACTGTTTTCTAACGTTCATTTTTGCAGGCTAAATGAGACAATGGAAGTGTTTCGGTGCTTAGCCTACCTAACTACAGTATTTAAGAGAGAATAAACTAAAAAAATGCAATAGCCTACCAAACCATACTTTTTTTTTCTCTTACCACTGGGGTCATATGTCATTGACTAAATATAACAAATCAGTGTAAACAAAATATACTATCGTAATGTCATTAATATGGACAAAAATTAAGAAAATTATTGCTTTTGATTTGTTCGCTGTGTATTTTAGAAGAAATAAATTTTAAATATTACCAAGCCTAATGCCTGTGTCATAAGCTGATTTAAATAGGTTCCTTCACTGAGAAAAATGAAACAGAGGTCGCTTTCCTATGGTCAATGCCAACGCCAATTTCAGTGGCTGTCATAGTGAGATTACAACTAATGTTTATCTTCATGCATCTGCAATAATACTTACTACGTTTATCTTTATGGATTTGGAGGGGGAAATGGAGGGACTGAAAAAGTGCTGGCCCTATCATCGCATGACATACTGGATACATAACTGCTCGACACACTAATTGGACGTACTGTACATTTAGTGCACTATTGGATGCGACGTCTGTTTTTTTCTTCTCCGTGGTGCTTTTAAGTATGATCAAAATTTCATAGAATATTCTAATAAATGATATCATTGTTTGTAGGCCTATACTAACAATATAAGAATCTAAATTGCCAAGAATAGCAACATTAAAACATTTTAAGGAAGAAACAAATGTGTGGGGTGGTAAATAATTGATTACAGCTCTTTGACCGAAGTAAGGGATGGAATCCATATTGATTGCCTCCCTCACCCTAGGTGTCAGCAAACACCAGCGTCACTCCAGGATGGAGCTGGAGCTGGAGGCGTGAGAGATGCTGGAGTCGGCGCAATTAGGAGACCAGCCTCTTGCATCCACTGTTATGGAAATGGCCCAGTAAATCAAGGGTAAACAGGGGTCGTACCGGTTCGAAAGTCAGTCTGGAGAGGAGCAAAAACTTTTATGAATTTGTGGCTCGGTGCTTTGTCCACTTAAGAGGGAGGACAACGTGAATTTGTTCGAATAATGGCAGATGAAAAAGCTGTTATCTTTTTCGAGTTTAAGGGCAGTTGGGAGGGGAAGGTTGTAATATAGGCGGAGTATTACTACCCCAGAAGGGGACATTAGATATCTATAAGTGGCCACCCTTCTGAAGACAAGTACGGTACAAGTGTATGAGTACCAGTAACATTTCGTATCACCTGGCAACTGAATCATAAACTAAGCACTCATCTGTTTGGTTCAATTTTCTCATTGTATTGAATGGATTTCGAGGCCAAAATACTGTAGAATAAAAATTTTAGGAAGTAGTGAAACAACTACAATTTTCTTTAAAAAAAACAAACAAACAATTTTGAATATCAAATACTATATTTCAGATGTAAATGAAGACCGAATATTTAAAAAAACCACAAGAGGAACAATAAAATATCTAAACATCTACTTTTAGAAATCGGTGATACGTCTGAAAAATCGTATGTGTTTACAACATTCCGTTAATGCGTTTTACAAAGTAGACAATTTCTTAGCATATAACGTAATTAGATAGAAAAAAAGATCCCGGTGAAACTTGAAGGTTTATAATTGCCAAATTAAAAGCAATTGGGATGTATGTATGAATTAGTATGTTTGAAAGTGTTGTAAGTAATGGAATCGGAAGTAAATTTTACGTTTATACAGGACTATTGCGATGAAATGTTGATAATTGAAAAAGAATTCAATAAAAATGTATCATTATTAATGCAAGTGAATTCGCA
Organism: Stictocephala bisonia; assembly: GCA_035578905.1. Lineage (NCBI taxonomy): Eukaryota > Metazoa > Arthropoda > Insecta > Hemiptera > Membracidae > Stictocephala > Stictocephala bisonia. The sequence goes on along the minus strand of JAQJVL010000760.1, from coordinate 164,953 downwards.
GATTATAATATAGATTAAAACGTATAAGTGGTTATTGTTAAAACTATTTAAATTAAAATTGTTTTAAATGCTAAATTTAAATAAATAAAAAAGTTGCTACACATTATGAAATTCTGTAAAAAAGTGCAAATCAAATAGAATTACTTGTTGACTAAATCAACAAATGATCTGTTGAAATTAAAAATAAATTTAAGAAAATATTACCTTTCCAAAAACTTCCAGAATTAATATAAAAGAAACAAATAAAAACTGTCGATATAACTTTAATAGTAACAATTTATAACACTTTTACAAATAATAACAAACACTGCAGACTTAAGATTGCAGCTTGAATCAATAAGATTAGAGGACGAATTAATTAAAACACACACAAAACTTAGGTAGCGTAATCTTTCAAAAATAAATAAACAAAATAATAAAATATAGCCAACATTATTATTAAATAACTTGTTTTTAATTATAGCCCATTAAGACATAACCGAGCAAATTCAGAGGTAATGGACCGAGACCAAATAATAATAATGCTACGAATTTTAACTAGGGAAACTAACTATGATTTATATTAAAATAATAGTACAAAACATAGTATGAAATATGGAAAAAGTAGTACAATGAAAATTAAATAATCTGTAAATATACTAAAAAGCAACATAACAACTCGTTGATTCTGTTACTTTATCGTTAAAGTTCACCATTACTTGTATAATGTTAAAAACGCTTTAAAAAGCTAGCCCATTAAGTTATTAAAAAAGCCATTTAAAATATTTTATTTAATAACTGAACAATTTTATTTGATTGCATATCACCACTGATTTTATAAGCACTCTGTAAAATTGTATAAATAAATGTTACAAATAATTAAAGCATTTAGGTCTATTTTAATAATATTTATCGCTAGACATATATGACTCATTTATCCACTCATATTTCTCTCTCAAAAACTTGCCAATAGAACCAATAAGATTGCAAAATACCTCACTTTTACCTCGCTTTAGTATTAATATACATTTATAAGGAAACATTTATTGATAATATAACAATTTAAATAACGACTGTTTTCAACTAATAAAATTAACATATAGAAAATGGGTTCTGCTTGACTTTATATTTTTTTAAACGCTCAAAGTGCTTCACGAAAGATTTCGGAAAAAATTACCAATATTATTACTGTTTCACTAATATTTTATCAAGTAGCAATACCAGGCTCTCGAATTAACAAAATATAACGTTACTAATTGTCTTAATAGACTTAAAAATTACTGAAGGAATAAAAACTGTTAACTGGAATAAATAAAGCTCTAAAAACTGTACACGTACGTTATTTTTTCGACATAATTTTTATTGCTTCAAATGGACTGATTTACACAATTAGTTTTCCAATATTATGAAGATCTTTAAGTGAAATTTCTAAGAATCAGTAAATACTTCGAATTTACTAGTTTGTGACAGTGTAAAACAGTATGTAATTGTTCAATAATATATATAATTATGTATATTGTTAAGGAAATAAAAGTGAAACTTTCAAAATTTCATGTTAAATTGATTTACACCTGAAACTTTAAGACACTAAGTGCATTAACATTATCTTTATCGTGGTGATAACATTATATTATACACGTACATCTTATCTCGAGTCTTAACTCGTTACCCTCTTTGTATCGCACACGTTGTTATATCTATACAGCAGAGAAGCCCTTTACCCGCCCGTGGCACTGATCCACTAGACAAGGCAGATGGTTTAATGTTTCTCGAGGGGAGATAGTGGTTCTCACTAGGGGAGGAGGATGTACCAGAAGACAAATAGTCGTCTTTTGTCCGGCAAGTACAGGCGTGAAGCCGTAACCTAACCACAGATCTGCATAGAAACATCATCTAACACTATCATCATAGTAGTTTTAGTGGTCGTAAACGGGATGTAACTGATACAGGCGACAATTGTCTACGCGGCCGTTTGGCAAGATTTACTTCACCAAGGCTGTTGGGAAACTGTTCGGAGATAGCGTATCTAACACTGTATGGTTTGGAGCGTAGAAGTTAAAGACCTATGTCATAGCCTAAAGGTACTCAGTTCGATCCCAACCACAGTGAAATTAATTTTTGAGGACATCAGCAATTATAATTGGGCCGAACAGTAAGCGACCTGCGTGTTATATTTAGCCCATGTCAGGGTTCAAGTGGCAGAGGAGAATCTTTCCACCGCTGAGCTGCTTTACTTCATGTGCGTTACTAACTTCCGCCTTCAAGCGTTTAAATTCCGTTAGAAACAGTGTTTAGTTGAAACAAATTAATGAACTGTAAACGTTTGTTTAATTGCTATTTATTGTTTATTATTCATTGAGTTATTGTTATAATTGTTATTTGAATACTAAATGATCATTTAATTTAAGCGTTCTAAGCTTAATTCGTTATAGTTAATCGAAATAACAAATGGTCGGTGCTGCTAATGGGTGTGCCGCCAGCACGCGGCCTTCTGTCTTTGTAGTTCCAATGAAAACCCTAAATGGAATACTCTTAGATCTTAGGTTTAACGTTTAGGTTTAATATGTGAATCAGTAGCAAGCCTTGAACTAGTATATCTAGGATTAATGAAATATGCCTATAATTGTCAAGTTTTTCACAATATATGAAATAAAAGTAGTTTCTCGAATCAGTTTTGACATCTAAAAGCATTTCGTTGTTTTTGTATCTTAAAATCATTTTTAAAAAATGTAATAAATGTATGCATAAGGAACGTACCATTTATTATTAGTCTATTAGTTATAGCTATCCTGTTAAAATGTAATGGATTTAGTTCTTTTGAGATTTTAATCGTAGGCCAAATTGTATGAGAATTTCGTAAGTTTTGAGGTCTGGTCCAACAGGAAAATATAAATGCCGTAATACAAGTATTACGAAAATATTTTGTAAATGTATCTTGAAGGTCAACCATTTTATTTTAGTTTTAATTGTTTTACAACTATGCGTAATATAATTTACAACGAATGCTAATTTTAAAAGGTCGTTATCGTTTAAAGGTGTTAGATTGTATGACTTCGATTTTTGAGGTGCACGTATGAAGTCAGCAATTTAAAGTTTATTTTCGTTCACTATTAACATCATGCCTATAAATTAAAATAAGTCGATGACAATTATGTCTACTTAGGTCTACTTACTGAATATTTTCTTCTTTGACTTGATTTTAAGACATTGGTGTAATACTTATAACATATTTAATTAACTACAAAAATTATGAAGTGAATATATTTAAAAATATAAAAATATTTTGCTTGAAATATGAATTGAATACGATTAAATATTAAAATTATATCAACATTGAGTTATATTAATGTAATATTTATACTTTAAAAATTAATTTTAAAGTAAATTATTTATTCGGCTTTTGCCTTCCACTTTCTTACATAAGTGGGCAGTCCTCAAAATCTGCATAAGACTCGTATTATGTTATTCATAGACTCCAGGGTTGGCGAAGTCTGGAATATATTTATTCATTTTAAAACTATTGAAAGAAATGTAATTAAATGTTGTACTTATGTACATGTCCCGATACCAAACTTTAGACATATTTTACTCGTTTTCCATATAGCCTGAGGATGGCTCACGTAGGGAGTCTTAACAATGTTAAATGTAAGCCTACCTCGAGTTATAGCTCATTTTAAAGGTCTTTGGTTGTACAGTACAAACATGCAAACCTGAGGTGAAAAAGATAACCACTCAAAAAATGTAATGTCATCTAACTAATTCTTCTTAGTTATATGGCCCTTTATTTATCCTAGTTTTAGGTTCCTGTTGTTGATTGTTTACAATTGTAATGAACGATTGCATTATATAAATAATAAAAAATTTATAAACACTTTTGAAAGTAGGTAAATTCTAAAATTAAGTTAAATGACATGTAATTCTTTTGAATAGCTGCTTAGCCTACATCCTAACTAACTGACTAGATATTGATCATTATTTGTTCAAATAAAACCAGATAAAAACAACCTTCATAAATTCTATTGCTAAATTTAAAACAATCTTATAACAGCTGATGTGTAAATATATAAATTAAATATAAATCAACATTAGTAACGACGCTACAGTAAAGGTGGCCCATTCCCCAACCGCCAGGCCACCGCTGGGAAGTCGCTATACGATATCAACTGTACGACGCTACAGTAAAGGTGGCCAATTCACCAACTGCCAGGCCACCACTGGGAAGTCGCTATACGATATCAACATTAGTAACGACGCTACAGTAAAGGTGGCCAATTCACCAACTGCCAGGCCACCGCTGGGAAGTCGCTATACGATATCAACATTAGTAACGACGCTACAGCAAAGGTGGCCAATTCACCAACTGCCAGGCCACCGCTGGGAAGTCGCTATACGATATCAACATTAGTAACGACGCTACAGTAAAGGTGGCCAATTCACCAACTGCCAGGCCACCGCTGGGAAGTCGCTATACGATATCAACATTAGTAACGACGCTACAGTAAAGGTGGCCAATTCACCAACTGCCAGGCCACCGCTGGGAAGTCGCTATACGATATCAACATTAGTAACGACGCTACAGTAAAGGTGGCCAATTCACCAACTGCCAGGCCACCGCTGGGAAGTCGCTATACGATATCAACATTAGTAACGACGCTACAGTAAAGGTGGCCAATTCCCCAACTGCCAGGCCACCGCTGGGAAGTCGCTATACGATATCAACATTAGTAACGACGCTACAGTAAAGGTGGCCAATTCCCCAACTGCCAGGCCACCGCTGGGAAGTCGCTATACGATATCAACATTAGTAACGACGCTACAGTAAAGGTGGCCAATTCCCCAACTGCCAGGCCACCGCTGGGAAGTCGCTATACGATATCAACATTAGTAACGACGCTACAGTAAAGGTGGCCAATTCCCCAACTGCCAGGCCACCGCTGGGAAGTCGCTATACGATATCAACATTAGTAACGACGCTACAGTAAAGGTGGCCAATTCACCAACTGCCAGGCCACCGCTGGGAAGTCGCTATACGATATCAACATTAGTAACGACGCTACAGTAAAGGTGGCCAATTCACCAACTGCCAGGCCACCGCTGGGAAGTCGCTATACGATATCAACATTAGTAACGACGCTACAGTAAAGGTGGCCAATTCACCAACTGCCAGGCCACCGCTGGGAAGTCGCTAAACGATATCAACATTAGTAACGACGCTACAGTAAAGGTGGCCAATTCACCAACTGCCAGGCCACCGCTGGGAAGTCGCTATACGATATCAACATTAGTAACGACGCTACAGCAAACGTGGCCAATTCACCAACTGCCAGGCCACCGCTGGGAAGTCGCTATACGATATCAACATTAGTAACGACGCTACAGCAAAGGTGGCCAATTCACCAACTGCCAGGCCACCGCTGGGAAGTCGCTATACGATATCAACATTAGTAACGACGCTACAGTAAAGGTGGCCAATTCACCAACTGCCAGGCCACCACTGGGAAGTCGCTATACGATATCAACATTAGTAACGACGCTACAGTAAAGGTGGCCAATTCACCAACTGCCAGGCCACCGCTGGGAAGTCGCTATACGATATCAACATTAGTAACGACGCTACAGTAAAGGTGGCCAATTCACCAACTGCCAGGCCACCGCTGGGAAGTCGCTATACGATATCAACATTAGTAACGACGCTACAGCAAAGGTGGCCAATTCACCAACTGCCAGGCCACCGCTGGGAAGTCGCTATACGATATCAACTGAGTCCAACCCAGTAGACTAAAAGTTGATATTATTGAGTTTTAAAAGTTAACATCATCATGAATCAATGTGAAGTTTCACTTATTTAATCTTCAGCAAATTTAAAAAACACTAAATTTTAACGATAGTAATTTTAACCACTATAATAGTTATTAAAAACCATCAAAGGGCACTTCAAGTGTTACGTTACACTCATTATTGCAGTACGAATCCTTGAAATAGAAAACTAAGTGAAGTGAAACGTCCCTTGTAACCTTCTCCATTCGCACATTCTGAGCTAACCAATATGTCTTCTTACATTTATTCGTGTTTTCATTTAATGAACCTCCTTCGAGCTTCATTTTAAGAAATCTTACGTTTAGGAATGTGATTCACAAGGAAGGAGTTTTGACTGCAGCCATATTATGAATTGAAATTACATTAGATTGCAAACCAATTATAAAATTAGAGTAATCAAATGTGTGGCTAATTTTTCTTTCCCTTCCAAGATTAGGAGATATTTTTGTTTGTGTCATAAAAACAGGAATCTATCAACTCTGGATTATAAGCAAGTATATTATAGCATAGAAGTTGACGAAAAAATTGCTATATTCAAATGATCAACTAGTTTAAAACAGCCACCAGAGTGATGGTGAGGAAGTTCCCCATCCATCCATCTGGTTATAATAAATAATGAAAATAATATTGCAATTATTGGGGAACTACAAGCTTTTCATGATGACATAACAGTCGAAGTTTGTGTGGAATTACAAAAAATAATTTATAATTAAACTACAAAATGCTCTTTTCTTATTTATATAGGCCTACGTTTAATTGTTAAACTGAAATTATCTTTAACATAATGGGCAAGGGGAGTTAGAACATGAAGGTATATCTTTAGTTACGAATTTGCAGTAGGAATTTACCAAACCCGATATAAACCAAGAGGAGACAATAAAGACGTCAAATGATGACGTCACATTGTCAGCTGATCGATGGCGCAGGCCACGGCCTATCAATATTGATCACCTCCGAATTGATGAGCCTATAACTCACTGCCCGCGAAAGTGTTTTGACCGAGCCCCAATCTGCTGCACGTTCACCACCAACCGACCAATTACAACACCGATTTTTTATCGACCTCCAAACAATTTGTCTAGTAAAAGCAATTTATAGTCATGATCAAATACTGTTTGAATCCTGTATAATTTCACACATATAAATACAAAGTTGCGTTTCCTCCTTAAGTTACAGTCTTAATAATTGATCGATCATCACAAGCCACACTACAGTGCTAGAAACTTACGTGGCCGTTTCCCAAACTGCAAAGCCACCGCTGGAGGGACGATATAGCCCATACAATTCTTACCTTGAGCGGGCTAAAACATGCGTCTATCTTACAAACGAACGGTTCATGTTTAATTTTTTATACAATTTTTATTTTTATATTATAAAGGACCTGCAGGCATGTGCGTGAACTTTATTCAACGAGTGAAGTACCCGACCGTTGGCTCAGTGGGGATTCGAACTTGGACCCTGCCCTCCGCAGTTTGAAGCCTTAACCACTGAGCCACCACGCCGGCAATTATAATAAATTATAGTGAAAATTCTATGATTATTAAAGTTACAATCTAGTGTAACAAAATATGATATTTATGAATTTGTTTATTTTAAATCGACAAGAATGGCATCTGAAGTTTCACACATTTCACTGTAATAGGCTATAAATTACAAACGTACTAAATAAAATAAATATAACCTTCTTCTTTATATATAGACTAATATAAGAACAGTTATTCTCATAAGAAATGACATTGTCAGAGTTGCGATACGATCGTTCTAACGGACCGAATGCTTGAGATAGAAACTCATGTTATGAGTGTTTTTCGTAAAGTGAAACATCACAGATAACTAACTCTACCTAGATAGATCAGTTCCATGGTAAATATGTTTACACATTTTTAGTTCTGAGTCAACTGTCCGCTTTAAAGCGCGTCGAGCGGCTGTAAACTGAGCGGCGTTGCCACATTGAACTCAATCAACTAACCATATTAAAAACGAATATTACAATAATAAATATCAGCTGATAATAATAAATTGAAATATAATTCTTATTCAATGTGGCAACGTCAAGTAGTGCCAAATGAGACCATGGCAACTAAAAGTGCATTTTGTAGCCGGGAAGTAAAGAATCACCTGATTCACACTTGGATCAAGACTTGAATACCTATATTAGCACATGGAATATATGCACATGGCTTGAATAACAAATATGGAATACACATCAACTGCCACAGACCCAATGATAATTACTGGAATAACAAAACCTACAAATGACATTGTTAACATAAATGATTTGTGGGGTAGATTAATGACAAAGAATGATTCAACTTTGGATTTTTATGACATACCAGCCTTGACATACCAGCCTGTTTTGGTAATAAACACCTTTAAAATCATGTTATGTGAAAAACAATCGATGTTGGCGATAATGTAGACTCATTGCCAGATATATTATGCAAGACTTGAATATATACTTCATGGTCAATGGTCGGGGAAATCCAACAGTAGCCTGGGAATATAAACCACAAGTGTGCGTGCGCGCGTGTGTGTGCGTGCGTGTGTGTGTGTGTGTGTGTGTGTGTGTGTGTGTGTGTGTGTGTGTGTGTGTGTGTGTGTGTGTGTGTGTGTGTGTGTGTGTGTGTGTGTGTGTGTGTGTGTGTGTGTGTGTGTGTGTGTGTGTGTGTGTGTGTGTGTGTGTGTGTGTGTGTGTGTGTGTGTGTGTGTGTGTGTGTGTGTGTGTGTGTGTGTGTGTGTGTGTGTGTGTGTGTGTGTGTGTGTGTGTGTGTGTGTGTGTGTGTGTGTGTGTGTGTGTGTGTGTGTGTGTGTGTGTGTGTGTGTGTGTGTGTGTGTGTGTGTGTGTGTGTGTGTGTGTGTGTGTGTGTGTGTGTGTGTGTGTGTGTGTGTGTGTGTGTGTGTGTGTGTGTGTGTGTGTGTGTGTGTGTGTGTGTGTGTGTGTGTGTGTGTGTGTGTGTGTGTGTGTGTGTGTGTGTGTGTGTGTGTGTGTGTGTGTGTGTGTGTGTGTGTGTGTGTGTGTGTGTGTGTGTGTGTGTGTGTGTGTGTGTGTGTGTGTGTGTGTGTGTGTGTGTGTGTGTGTGTGTGTGTGTGTGTGTGTGTGTGTGTGTGTGTGTGTGTGTGTGTGTGTGTGTGTGTGTGTGTGTGTGTGTGTGTGTGTGTGTGTGTGTGTGTGTGTGTGTGTGTGTGTGTGTGTGTGTGTGTGTGTGTGTGTGTGTGTGTGTGTGTGTGTGTGTGTGTGTGTGTGTGTGTGTGTGTGTGTGTGTGTGTGTGTGTGTGTGTGTGTGTGTTATAGTTTCTTGTGTGCTGTTACTTGAGTGTTATTAGTTTTACGTGGCCTGTAATGCTGATTGACACGCCCTACTTTGTAAAGGTAGACATTCTTTCTTACAATGGGTATTATATTGAAAATGTTAATAGATTGGAACGTAAAAATTGTGTGCAATTTAAAGAGGGGTAATTAAGAGGTTGATCGAGGCTTGCTAAAAAATTCTAATGTGTTTCTTTTGTTTTTTAAACAGAAATGTTGTTCTTGTATTTGCATGAGCCCAGACTGATACAACATACGATAGATAAGGATAAATTATTATGCAGCAAGCAAACGTCACAATAGGCAAAAGTAGATAATTTTTTCAGTACATAGATGCCAGTACTGAATTTTTCATAAACAGAATCTATATGCTGTGATAACTTCAGGTTACTGTCAATGGTTATTCCAAGGAATTTTATAAATTTTCAATGACCGAATTCAAAGTCATCTAATAAAACAGTACAGTTTTCAGGATTAAGATTGTTTCTTATTCGAAATTCTATTGCCTGTGATTGATCTACAATTTACTTTTACTTGCATCAACGAACACGTTTTTAAATAAATTTTAATTTCAAGATCTACATTATTATGGGCTGATTTTGCTAGGATGTATCATTAGCAAAAAAATAAATTCTTGCATCTGATATGCATACAGGTGTAGATTGTTAAAGAAAAAAGCGGGAACAGGATGGGACTAAGTTCAGATCCCTGCGGCACCTCCTGGTCACAGGCGCTGTACCAGGAAGACCCGTTGTTAAGATATTATTTTTCATGATCTTACTTAGGAAAAGACAATACTTTTTATATAATTTAATTTCCATGAATTATATGTGTTTACTTTAGTTTTTATATTTGAGGCTTATTCCTCACTCATTATCAATGTTTTTCTTTTTAGAAAGCTACAAATTTTTGGGGTTCCTCAAGGTAGTCACTGTCAAGATAACCTCATAGAAAATACGACACAACAACCATTCGTCATGGAATATTGAGAAAGTTATAGTAAAATAATACTTCTTTAAAAACACCTGAAGAGTGCAAACACTTTTTTAATGTGGATTATTTTTATTCTAATTGTTGTACTATTGTATGAAATATATATCTCATTAGATTTTAATCTATTTTATTTAAAATTATCTTTGATGCCTGAATCTATTCACTATCATTAAGGACATATATACAACATTATAATGTGTTACATAATATGATCATATTAGACCGTCAAACGATATAATTGGTTGATTAAGATTTAGGCTACGTTAAAAAAAATAAAAATATATTTATAATATTTTTGTACAATACTGTGTTTATAGTGTAATATTAAACCTCTGCGAATACCACTAAAATATTCTAAAAGTAACTTATTATTTATATTAAAATTAAATACAGCAATTGGATGTCAAATTGTAATTTATGAAATGAGCCAACTACTGTATTTATATTTGTTGGCTTATTCTATTTATGAGAATTTCACAAACTTTTCTTCTGATATGAGATCTTTTTCCAGAATTGACACTGAAATTTTCTATGAGTAAAGACCATATATGAAATTCATTATTTCAATTATTGGATAAATTTTATAGAGAAATAAATTCTATTCTTGATTTTTTTTATATTATTTGACAATATATGCACACAACCTCACTTTTATGGAGCCATAGTTTGTTACATAGTATGGAAAACTTATAGAGGATAAAAAATGTACAAGGTGCCAACGTATTCCATTTGTTATATAGTGACTTTTAAAATACCTATTAGAGGTATATGATACAATAGTGATTCCAGTCTTGAGGGTCCCTAGGGTCAGAATGGGGTGATATTACCTTCTCTAGTGAGTGACGGTGTTAAACAGCTGATGAGCACCGAAGTGTGATCGGAGTGGACGACAGTATTACGCGGTTCAAGGTAGACCTACTACTCACTTGAGGAGAAGTGATTGTGTCCCTTCTAACCGCAAAACAAACGTTTTGTTGTAAATTTAAAAACTGTTTTAATGGGATTCTTGACATACTTACGTGACATTACTAAATGGATATTTTTTTTAGAGAGAATGTAAATAACAAAATATTTTTTATGAAGTTGCGCAAGGGTTGTGAGTTGGTAGTGCGTAAATCACTTAATGAATGAAGATTTCAACTTAGTATTTTCAGGGACTCTTGGAATTTCGTCAATCATGTAAGGAAGCGACACGATGCCAGGAACTCTCCCACATCGAGAAGCCACCACGTAGTCCCAGATAGCCCAATAGTAGCATTGCATTTCTACCGTCAGTGGGTCAAAACACGCTTTTCACCTGTAGGTTTATTATTTATAGTGAATTATAGTGAACACCCAAATGCAAGAATCGATTATAATATTCAACTCTGGAAATCACTTGTTAAGGTCTTGCACGATGTTGTTAGTTATTTAATAAGTGAATTAAAATCGCTGGTAAATTTGTTCTCTCCTTCTGTAAACATCGAGGCTAACTTTAATATGGATTACCTTAGACTTGCGAGTTTCAGGTTACGTACCTGATTTATGTGAATTGAAATTTACATCAAACTCATTTTCAAAAGTTAAATCGTATTCATATATTGTGTTTGCCAATCTGTTACTAAAGGGATTCCTCATCTTAAATACTTTCAACTATATAAATCTATATAGACAGGTGAAATTGTTGAGGCAAATACTATGTATCTTGACATTGATTTTGGTCATCAATATTAATGTCTTAAATAACTGTTACACTTCACAAAAGTATTTGTTGAAAATCGTGTGTATTTAGTTTTGCATTTCACATGATAACTTGTGTTAAGTTAAGGTCGTCAAATAATCAACACTTTTTTATTTATTAATTTGTATCATGCGTATGATTTAAAATGTTCACATAATGTCAAATTCCTCGAAAACAATGTAACAGCATTCCAAGGACACTCGATTTTGGCATTAAAGGAAAAGAACGGTGAAAGAACAAACAAAAATCACTACGCCTGTAAGAAACAAAATGTTTAGAAGAAATATATGACTGTATTGATACTTTACTTATTACTAATGCCAATAAATGTATTACTGTAATAATTGATTTATCTGCCTCACAGTTAGTTGTTTACCACATGGCTTAGGCAACTTAGTTGTCTCAGTCCATAATGATTAAGGTTTTAAATATTTTCAATGCTTCTAGTGTTGAAACACAAACAACATTTCTTTACTTCATCCTCATGTGTACTTATACAAGAGACGTAGTATGTAGATAAATAATAAATAAATAGATATAGTGCAGATGTTTATTATGTAATTATTATTTCGTTAGATAATCAATTATTCATATACATTTTATTAATACTATATTTTATAGTGAATATTGTAGAACATAGGTGAAGAAATAAACGTTGAGCCAGTGACTGAAGGCCAGAACCTGGGTCATGGTGCTGGTGACATTGGACCTGTTATAGCCTAAGTTAAAAAATGAACTGGCCTAAAATAATATTCGACAACTTACGACTCCACACTTGAGTCTCAAAGAAAATTCCTTAGTCCTTAATTTAATTGCAGGGCCTCCCCTAAATACACGTGTCCTTGACTTCCCCGAGTCACTCGACTACCTCGTATGAATATCAAATCGTCAATGTCACCAGCACCATGACCTGAGTTCTGGCCTGCAATTCTCCTTAATTTATATTCTACAATGTTCACTATAAAAAATACTATTAACAAAATTGACATGAATAATTGATCGTGTCACAAAATAATAATAAACATCTACACTGTATCTATCTCGTATTTAATATCTATCTATATCCTTCATCTCTTGACCTATATTTCAACTAAAACTGGATATCTTAGAACCAAGTAAAACCAAGTCAGCTTCGTACAATCCTAAACAACTACATATTAAAAAACTATAAAGATTGACTTTATCTGAAAGTCGTGTCTTCTTACAAGTGATAAGAACGATTTCATCAGCAACACGGGAAATTATTATCGATCACCAATTTACACAAACAAATATTAAAAAATTAAATATTAAACTTATCCAACATATTCTGCAAAACTATCAGTTAGCCTATATTCTGCCTAGTCCACAAGGGTACTGGACCACAAACAGATAAATACGGTACTAAAATTATAATACCTCTATAAAAGTAACACATAATTGACACAGGCTATGAAAGGTTCTCAAATCGACATTATTTTCTTGTTTACTATTTAATAACGATAGTTCCCTTTAAACAAATACATGATGATAATTTGTCAAAGATCCCCACCCGCCCACCCATTCATGCACGGTATTACTGACCTACCCACCCACTTATACAGGCTCAGTTGTACTGACCTACCCGCCCACTTATACAGGCTCAGTTGTACTGACCCACCCGCCCACCCATACAGGCTTAGTGGTACTGGCTCACCCGCCCACCCATACAGGCTCAGTGGTACTGGTGGGCACTTACGGACGTCAATGACTATGCAAGATATCTAGTAGTTATAAGAGAAATTGGCACGGTGGTGTAACCCAGCAACTTAGGGACAAAGTGTTAAGTATATTGTAGGTGATACGTTCTATGCATGGTCCACTTAATACCAACACGGCGTTCGCTCAATGGTTGCCATTGATGTGGGCGCAACTAGAGAAGTCTGGGGTGTTAGAAAAGAACACGTTTGTTAAGGGGAGAAGGCCTCTACACGGTTTAACATGCGTTTAAATGGGAAACAATACACTATTCATGTACCTGCTGACCAAAAACTACTAAGCCTATTAGGATGAGTTTTTTTATACTTGCTAAGGACAAATAGAACTAACTTTGGGCCCACTTTCAAAACAAAATACAAAAAATAAAAAATAAAAAAATAAATAAATATTTTCTAAAAAAGTTAACTTATAATAGTATACAATATTTTTTTTAAAACTATTTTCTGTAAACCAAATTGATTTATTTTGGGTACACAGGTTCCCATACATATAATAAACATCCACAAAAAATTTTAAGTCTTCATCTTACTCCAAACTTGAAATACAGGTACATAAACACTCAAAATAAGAAGTTTCGGAAAATCCCTCCGAAAGAAAAACAATAACATCAAACTTACTTTTAAAAATCTCCAGCACCATACTGAGGCTCTGCCTCTTGATCCTGGTCTTCCTTTTTCCTTTTTACTTGTCTTTTCTTTACTCTGGCTTCTTGGCAAGCTTTTTCAGCTTTTTTTAGCCGGATGACATCAATTTTACGCAGTCCTTTGTAAGTGTTTTTTTTTCTGCTTCTACCCCCATTTTCTCAAAAACTTGTAATTTTGCAATTGCACCATCATTAAATGATATAACTGCATCTAATACTCCACATTTCAGTGTATTGTAGCCTACAAACACCCTTTTTGGGATTCTTGACCATATTACATGATTTAGACTTTCGTTAGGATTTTGTGTCCTTCCATGAAGACATTTTTGTAACAGTTCATCTTTAGATAGGTCTCTAAATATGTGTTTTATGTGGAGCATTACTGCTACTGGCAGTGACCTTTTATGTACATAATCTTCCCCAGCTGCTTTTGCCTTTTGGTATTTACACCAAGAATCAATTACCTTTGGACAAAGTTCGTGTTGGGGGTTTTTGTCACTTGAAATCTTGTGAAAGTAGAGTGCCCATATAGCTGTTTTCATTCCTTTTAGACTATCCACATTCCTCCTAATGGCTAAACCATAGTAGGTCTGTAAAAGATCAATTTGAGCATCAGTTAGCCTACCTTTTCCTGATAAGCCTTTTCCATCTTCTAGTACAATGCCTTTAGATTTAGCCTTGAGACGATGAAGTCTAGAACCCATCCGTTTCTGAATGTGGCACTAGGTCTCAGATCAGTTTTATTATTATTATAGGTTATTATTCTCCAACAACAACAACAACACAGATGTTCTGAATAAAAAAAGTACATAGAGTATAACATATGTGATTTATAACAATGTTACAGTATACTATAACAAAACACTGTGTAGAATCGCTCTATTCTACCTCAGTCAAATTCAATGTAGGACTTAACAAAAAAATATATATAAAATCTGTCTTTAATATAAGTAAATAGTGGTATATATCATTGTTTTCAGGAGAAAACAAGGAATATTTATATGTAAAAAAACAAAAATTTGTATTTTTAAGGTTTTTGGCGACCTTCTCCCCTTAAAATATTCCACACATTTTAATTGAAAACCTAGTAAATTCCATAAAGTATATGCAACAGAAAAGGTCTATGTTGGACGGTAGTCAAGGTTCAGATATTGTGTTGGGAAGAGAACTGAGTGTCAGGCTTGTCAGTTAGGTGAAAATCAGACCAATACTACGTGGTTTGTATTCCACATAAACTGTAGGTATCTTAGTTATCCCGGCCAATAAGCTATTTGGATTTTTAATCACCAGAAACGTTGGAAATCCCCAACAAACTAAAAATAATGAACAATCAACGTAAACAAATAACTTTTAAACCTCTTTTGAACAAAGGCCTGTTTGTAAAGCACTCAGCATTGCAGCAAAATCACAAAAATGGGACTTTTATCGCTTGAGAGGACCCAGCTAAGGGTTGTTTGCGTGAAGAACACTTGTACGTCAACGACAAGTGGCGTGGAAAGTGACAATACTAGGCCTAACCAGATTAGCTGACATCTTGAATGGCATCATGGGGCGTCGTGAACAGTCGACTGGTCTGGGAGCGAGCACCAAGAAGGTGGTGTGATGTCGCAGGGGTGGACGAAGGAAAGGGTGAGCTGAGACGTGGATAATGCACACACCTCTAGGGGCTTATTAGTGCAATGAAGTTATTGAAAAATGCCGTCATGTCTATCGAAGAGGTACAACTAAAATAAGCCGAAATAGATTTTAACTTTGTTTTTGGGATCTATTTTATAGAAAGGTTTCAAAGAAAGGATCTGAAAAAGCTCAGCAGGGTATGCTATATACATCTTGAAGCGCACTTGTAATTTTGAAGTAATACTTAACCCCAGATAGTGAGCTATAGGGTACTAAACTCCAAAAAGGCCAATGCCATTTTTTTCGCTTTGCAAACCTTTATTGTAAAAAATCATTAAAATATAAATATGCTTCAAATGTACATTTTAGCATATTGTTTTCTTCTCAAGAACTGTTCATTCACATACTACTATCAAAACTCACATACCATTTTAGTAAATAAATATTATCATGAAAAAAATTCTAAAATTGAACCGAAATTATAACTTTGAATTCTAATTAACGGTACTAAAAACTTTTTGTAAATAATTCCAAGAGAGTCAAATTGTTTAAAATTTAGTGGACTATAATAATATGTTGTTATATTTTAAATAAACTACAAGTTTTTTGGGAAAATTTTTGTTTTCATAAAACGAAAAAATTCAACAATCCAAAGTTACAGTATGATCATTATAAGTAATCAAATAGTACAAGTCAAAAATCAACATTGAAGAGGGAAGAAAAAGATATTCAGGACAAATTGTCGTATTTTACCCAAAAACATATTTTTACATTTTTTATTTATTGAGAAAAATAAAAATGTTACCGCGGAAACAAAAGATTTCAGTGTAAAATTACATAACAATTCTAAAATAAGGGGTATGTATAATTTTGTTGCTACATGTACTGTATTAGTACAATCTATTAGCTACAAGAAATGTAAAATATATGAAAATATTCCTAAAAGTATAAAACTTTTAACACCATAAGTCAACGTGTGAAAATTGTGTAAACCGCACTTGCAAAATTTTGCACATTGTAATCATAATAAAAAGTAAAAAGTAATTTTTATGATTTTTGTAGGTACTAAAACTATAAATATGATATATTTCTGAATAGAAATAATTATACAACAATTGTTATATTATAGCCAAAAATAAAGTTTTAGCGCCTACTTTTATCAACAGCATAAATAATGCCTTTCCTCGCATTTGAAAAACACGCAAAAAATCCCTTTGCAGCAATTTATTTAGGTGGATAGAGCATTTCTTTCTCTGCAGACTGAAATTTACTACGCTTTATTCCGTCTTCTGGTTATTCTTCAGTCATGCGACAAACATTATCCATTTTTCTCGTTCCCGACCTCGTCAGGCTAGAATTGAGTGGAAGTTGCCCGTTTTAATTTATTTCCTACGTTTATAAAATTTCATAAAAAATTTTAAAAATCTGAAATATATAAAACAGAACATTCTGCGTCGATTGGTATCACGTTTGTCGTGCTTGCTTGATGATAAGTATATGTTATATTGAGTTTAACCAGGAGCATATTATATGCTCTACTTCACTTTTGAAATAATATGCAAACATGGGTAAACAAAAATATTTTTGGTAAATTACGTAGAACATTGCAATTTATTTTGATGGATAGAGTATTTTATCATCTGCAGACTTATATTGAAATATAAATATGACAATATGCCTGATTCCGACAATTGGTTATTGTGCAGTCATTCCACAAAGATCGGCTATTTCCCCCCTCCACACCTCCGCCAGGCGGGAAGTGAGCGGGAGTTTTGTATTTACCATTTTACTACGTTTATAAAATTACGTAAACAAATATTAAAAATCTTAAATATATAGAACAAATCATTCTGCTTAGATTGGTACCAAGTTTGTCGTGATTGCTTGATGATAAATATATGTTGTATTAAGTTTGACACAGGAGCATATGATATGCTCTTAATTAATGTGTGAAAATAGTATTTTGAAAGTTTGGTTGTGTAGTCTAAAAATTATGTATTTATTTTAATGGTTGTTTGACAAACAAAAAATATATATTGTTTGATCTGCACACATATGAAGCCTTGGACATTTCTTGAGTTCAAGAATATCATTTATATATCTGTTAAATAGCACGGGAGAATCTTGTGGATATCCATATTTTTTTACCAACAAAAAATTAATTTTTTATTTCGATGTTTTGTAATGAAAATTGTATTGTTCGTAACATAAATTCATACATGAACATTTATTTTAGGGTTCGATTCTAAATACAAATGTAGAGTGTAAAGTAGAAAGTTTTTAATATTTGGACAGTACAAATAATTTGAAGTACTTAAAAATAAAATAAAATAATGCAATAAAAACAATTATTCGCGTGACGATATACAAGTTAATTAAATTAAAAACACAATTGAATTAGACATAATAAAATATACTTGAATACAAACCTAAATATACTTTTAATACAAATTTTTACATATGCTTAATTGTCATGAAATAAAGGCCTATACCTAAATCTATAAGAAAAAAGGCTGTCCTATAGGAAAAAAGTATGTTAACAATGACCATCAGCAATAAAATCACCCACTTTTTTATTCTAACTCCTTAACATCAGCGTTCTTTATATTCACGGTATTTTCAGTGATAGGGAAGTTTTCCCACCAAGAAGGAGGGTCCCAACTCTCGAATTTTCCATATCACTTGTCGCGCCCACAGTACAAAGCGTAAGCTTTCCCTAATTTCATTAATGGTCTCCAGCGGGTGGGAATGTGTCCTGCGCCCACTAGAGAGGCCAGCCACAGGAAACGGATTTGCAATATTAGGCATGAAACCCTTGCTTTGTCACGTAACTGGATTGGTGTGAAGTAGACATTGTCAGTTTCACAGTTGGGTGGTTGGCACAACTGTGCAGCTGTGTCTCTCCTAGCGGCAGATGTTGGAAACATCACAACAACATCGTAATGACAGTATTGACAAACGAAAGGGTTGTTAATAAATATTAATAGGCTACTGTAGTGTACTTCTTTGATTGGTTATCAACAGTATTTTTACATTGGTACATTTGTTGGAAATTACAAAAAATATTATTACCCAACTTTTATTTATTACACTAAATTTGTTAAACTTTGTGCATGAAAAAAGGGGGGCATATTCGGAATGTCTCGCTTTAGGTAAATAATATCTACCGAACCTGGACCTAATCTAAACTTAGAAATAATGTATCTTTGATATTGGGCACATGGTTTTAAACAACAAGAAAATAATAAGTGTCATCCTTTTGGTATTTAGGTTAGGTTAGGTTGTAAGCATTTCCACCATGGGCTGTTAGGTTAGGTTAGAATTAAATGAATATAAGTTGATGTGTTACTTGCTTCCTATAGACTATGTTGTGAACTTTATAATTAGTTTTTATCATTGCTAATGATTTCTAACGATTTGTCATTGCTAAACAAATGCGGAGCCATTCCGAAAAAAGGCCTAAAAAGAGGACTAAGGACACAGACTGTCACTTATTTACGAACTTTTTGTCTACGGTGAAATTCTCAGTTGTTGGTAAGACTGATATCCACATGAGATTCAATGGGAATGTTTTCAAAGTCCATTCAATGCTGTATTCATGTACATGGTTTTTGTTCAGAACAAGAGTTTTTTTTATTTTTACTTGAGACTATTTAAGAAAAGCTCGTTAATTTGATCTGTAAAACATTGTACTCTTTTAAGATATTCTCTTCTCCTAGCCTATACCATCTGTCATTCTATTTATAACGTTTTGTACATTATAAATCAAACTTTTTGTAATATATTAATATTCTGCTTAGATGTTAAACGTTTGTGATTGATTCTTGGTAATAACACTGATTTTACTCTCATTTATATTTAGTTACATATATTTTACTAGAGAATAAATATTATAATTAAAACAAAAGACGTGCTTCATTGATTATGTTAATGTATGAATGTTTTTGAAAGTAAGTTTGATCATTTATATAATTTGTAATTTATAAAAATAGCTGTAATTACAATCTGCAGTTTTGTTTGAAAGTTATACAAAATGTTGCCATTGAATTGTTCATGTTTTATAAATTTGTTCATGATGTCCAATGCTTCAAATGTAAAAAAAAAATAAATAAATAAAAAATACACACACAACGTTTCGACAGATGTGAAACTCGTGCAATCTTCGAGGGTTTTTTTCTTCGCTTTTTAACATTTGAAGCTCTGGTGATCTTAAATTTACCAAACATGATCAACACAATGCCAACAAATAACATAAGTTATTGCAAATACACGACTCACTAAACAAGTCAATATGTAAATGTTAAAAATAATTATAAATTTATTTTTAACAAAGAACAGTTCAACTCCCACTTAACACAGATGATTAGTTTAATAGTCTGACACAAATCACAGCAAAGTATTTAACATATTATCCAAAACCTTCTAAATTTGGTGATGTAAAATCTCGTGCTCAAGAATGAATTTAAAATTCTAAGAGTTTTTGGCATATGTAAATATTGATTCAGTTGTATAAACCTCCAAAGATTACGAATTTACTACCTCAGATATGATTTGAACATTAATTGATTGTACATTTATATTGCAAACAAGCAATTCATTCACATGTTTCCACACTACGGATCTATAAGCAGTAGAAGGAATTATCCATTCAAATATTCCAAATTCAAACAACACAATTTATAGGTTTACATAAAATCATGGTTTGTTATATTATTTGTTTGGATTTGAAAGTTTCAATCAATGCATGGAAATTCATTTGTACGCAAAGTAAAACTAAACGATACAAACATTATGAAACCCCTGCTCAAGCATTATCTGCTTTTAGCCTGTCGCTTTGAAAGTAAGCAAAGGCAGTCTCCGTGTTGGATTTATTTACCATAAAAAATGTTAAATGTGGTACGTCACTGTAACTGTTTGAAAGGAGTAATGTTATTAGTAGATCCACTTTAAAATGTTGTTTGTTCATGTTGCTCGTTCAAACGATGTACAAATTATAATCTCAGTGCTGTACAGCATTTAACATTGCTCTTGTGGGATATAAATCCAATACGGGGATTATTTTTGCAGTTCTAGCTCATAATCTAAAACTGTACTATGAGACATACCTCCTTACTCATAAATGCAACTGTCTAAGATGAATATTTTTCATCTGTATTCAATTTTATTTAAATTGCTTAGCCTCACGTTATATCCTAGACATGAATATTGTACCATAACTTTTAAAAAGTATATAATTGTAAAATATAAAAAGTTGTTTGTAATATTAAAAATATTATAATGTTAAAAATAGTTTTCTAATCACATTTATAGTAGGCCTAACTAATAAACAAAAAATATTTCAACGATACTAATAATCATTATGTATATCTGTATTACAGTCATATAAAAGTCTTCCAGGACACATTTCCCCGATGTAGGTTGGGCAGTAAGCCAGCTGGCTCTAATAATCATTATGCATAACTGTATTACAGTCATATAAACCTCTTCCAGGACACATTTCCCTGATGTAGGTTGGGCAGTAAGCCAGCTGGCTCTAATAATCATTATGTATAACTGTATTACAGTCATATAAACCTCTTCCAGGACACATTTCCCCGATGTAGGTTGGGCAGTAAGCCAGCTGGCTCTAATAATCATTATGTATAACTGTATTACAGTCATATAAACCTCTTCCAGGACACATTTCCCCGATGTAGGTTGGGCAGTAAGCCAGCTGGCTCTAATAATCATTATGTATAACTGTATTACAGTCATATAAACCTCTTCCAGGACACATATCCCCGATGTAGGTTGGGCAGTAAGCCAGCTGGGTCTAATAATGTCTATTACAAACTGTTTTAGCGAATAGAATACGAGCTAGAAGCAGGTTAACCATCTCAACACATCGTAATGGCTGCAAATGTGCCAGAGAGCACACTTAATGTCTATAATAATAATATAATATAATTAATAATAATTAATTAATATTATTGAAATAGAAATTAATAATTCATACATTACTACTGTAATACGAAAGAAATACAAACGAACTCGGAAAGGTTCCATTGGAGAGGTCCCACATTCTTAAAATATTTTGTAATTTTTTCCGTTTGTGTAAACTCTATCTAACATGAAATCATGTATTTCGTTGCATTTGTTTCTCCCTTTCCTTTCTTACACCCATGTTATAGTAGTGTGCGTCAATAAATGCTAATATTCTAAACTAAAATATGCCGATAATTTTTAAACTTTTGTTTTAAAGTATAGAATAACTGACACAGTTCTATATATTGTTTTTGAATATCCATTGGAACAAGTTTTTTTGAAAAACTTGAAGTAAAAAACAAGTAGTCTATTTATATTAATTAGTTTGTTAAATTAGAGTAATAAAAGCATAAATCATTTAATATAATCTATAACTATTTTAGAAGATGTACATGTGTAGTTCACCCATTAAAATTTTTAATTCTGTAGTTAAAATGGGCTTTGAATTTGATCACTTTTTAATTGAAAAATGTGTATTAAATACGACAAAAACCCTAAAAGGTGTATAAAATTACTCAGGTTACTTTAATAACCTTTTTTACATTGCAGTATGAAGGATCTTATTCATTCAGAAACCTCAGTTTATACATGTAACAAATTCTAAAATAGGAGCGCATTCTCCTTCAAAATGTTTTTAAATTTAAATATCCATATTTTTTGTTTCTTTTAGCTTTATTTGATCTGTAAGACCTAAACGATAATTTATTAAAACGAGAAATTTGTAATTTTATAAAATGTTATTCATTTTCAATCTAACCTAACAAATCTTAAATTCAAATATTAAAGCTTTCAATGTAAAATATTATTGAAAACAACATTCGTTAATTGAGAACAACCTGATAAATTTCTAGTTAACCGAATATTGCTTGGTTAACCTTCTAGTTAACAGGGAGGATATTGAATGATAATGCACATTTATAGATTAGCCAATTGTTATTTCAATAATACAATGAATATGGGGGAGAATTCTACATAAAACAACTTAAAGCCTCCAATCTTAAAATATTAATCTTCATTGAAAACTTCAAATAAATTCCAATTAAATTAGTTACATCAACGTTAAAATTATTAATTTACAGGCTATAGTCGTAACCACATATAGAAATCCAAACATACTTTTTTATGCAAGTTAAGTGAATTTAATCACGACATTTAAAACATCTGTAACTAACATAACATAATATAATTATTATCTTACAGCCAGGTTTCTAAACTGAAAAACTGGAAATGTCTCTCAAAAATCTATTGATTACAAACTATTATTGAATACTCAACAAAGATTCTAGAAACTCTGCTTCTTCTATTGGCAATTTTATTGTTAATCGTACTCCTAAAAAATCTATAACTAACAATCTCAAATCTTTATCACATAGCAATCAGAATCTTTCACCATCAACTGTTAATAGCAAAATAGGCCTAAATATAAAAGTAAATAACCATAAAATATTCCTGATATCGTAATCAGTAAAAACTGCATAAAATGAGTCAACCAATATACAAAGCATATAGGCTATAACATAAATTGTTATTTTATTTATTTATATTATTCAAGTTTTTACATAATAGCAACAGAATAACAATTCCAAAACAGCCATCTTAACAAAAATTACTTAATAAAACTAAATTATTGCAATTAACAAAGAAAATTAACAAAAACAAGCTGGCAGATTCAATAATATAATCACATGAACTTCATCTATTTGTATTTACACAGATTAATGAAATAACCTATTTACTAAAAAATAAATAAAACACATTTTTGCTCAACTGATAGAAACTAAACAAATATTATTATAAAATTACACAAAATAACTTATATTAAACCAAAAAGTTGCCATACAGTTATTTAAGTAAACTGTAATAGTATCATTAAAAATATCGGCTACGGATTGATAACAATTAATTAGCCTGAAAGCTTTAAAAATGGAGAATTATTATAATGAGATACAGTTTTACACCTCGGAAATCAGAATGTACTGGATGATCTAACTTTACGACAAGGTGCATACAAATAAATATTACTAAGCAAATAAGGACTGTCAATGTTGTTATTTAAAACTTTATCAATAAATGAAATGCTACCGAGCAGTATTCTAATTTACTTACAACTATTGAGGAATGTACTTTTAAAATGACACTAGCATTTTAAAATGGACCTATAATTCTTTTGATGAACTCCAAAAGCATATAAGAATCAGTCAATACATAATTTACTTGATCGCAAAAGCTTAGACTTGAATCAAAAACACGCCCAAATCTTTGATTCTATAAATAAAAATCAACGGAGTGTTATAAATGGTTGGGTTCAATCTCTTCTTCCGGAAATAAGTTATAAGAAAACATTTATTAACAATAAGATATGGTTTATTAGAAGAACACCATTAGTAGAGCTGATGAGCTGATCTCTGCAGAAGATGAGTGTCAGTATGAACTTTAATTGGTCTGTATATCTTCACAGACCATTGGCAAAAGACAAATATTTAGAGTCAGTTATATAATTCGAAAGGTCATTAACAAAAATCAAGAAGAGAAGAGGGCCTAAATTACGTATAACAATCAACCAAAAGTGCGATAGTGTATGAGCTAATTTACAACAACTTAAAAACTCTGGCTGTGATCAACAAAATCCTGAACACCATAATAACACTTGGATATAAGAAAGTCTTTTTTAAAATAATTTCAGATTGTCCTTTAATATAATTAGGCAAGGAATTGTTAAGGCGTACACCATTATACTCAAGATGGCTGTCATAAAAACATGTTTAATGTCGAGGAACAAAAAGTGTGTTGATATCTCTTGTGCTGTATTTATGAGATCTTGTGGTGTAAAATATATGGTAATTTTGCCTCAAAAAGGCAGTGCATTTAGAAATGAAACTACGGTAGAACTAAAAAGAATGAAAGAGTTTAAATGAGGGATAAAATACCATAATGAAATTAGCGAATTTGAGAAATCAAAGTTGAAGAACAAAATAACATTAAACAGATACATGAAAATATTTATGTACTAACTTCATTATCACAGTTAATTAATCAAGTACTAAGTTTTATAAACTAGCAATTTAGATAGGAGAAGGAGAAAACAGATTTCAGATAGAAAGAATAAATTTAGTTTATAGTAGGCCTAGACCAAAGGAAAGCCGAAATGTTTTAAGACATTTTGGAAAGAAAATTTAAAAAAACTGAAAGAATTTATTCTTATATATAAATTAAACATGTGGTAACAAATACAAAAGATGTAAGCAAATTAATTTGTGCTTTATAAATATATAAAATAAAATCAACATAAAAAGAAAGTAATTCACTGTTAGAGCTGAAACACTTGAGATCAATAATTGAGGTAATTATTATTCATTATTCGTTATTCATCTCTAAGACGCCGATCGTAGAGACATAGGCGAATATGAGGAATGTATGAGTGTGATGAGTGTTTGAACGAGTGTAGTCATTGTTACTATCTGAGTTCGACTTAGCTCAGAAAGGACTATTTATTAATAGCCCAATAGCCAGGGCAACTATGGGACCTACAGCTTTACGTGGAATCCCATAATAATCGGAAAATTATTCCAAAATTCAATCAAACAATGTCGATTGGAATATATGGATTGATTATTCAAACTGTAAGGCTTGTGAAAATTTATCAAAAGAAGATGATCTCATAACGCCTCTATTCAAAATTGGACTTTAGAGATGTGAAGTCACCGTTGTTTAGCTTGTTTCCAAAAATGGAAAACAGAAAATAACTAACTTACAGAAAACAGAAAATTCAGCATTACCCACTGTGGCAAAGTTCGTCAAAAAAGCAGTCTGAGACCAGCTTTTCTCCTACATTGAGATTAATAATCTCTGGGTGGTAGGCAATATGCTGCCATAAGTTCAAAACCTCTCAGATCGGCATTAATTGATTTTCTTACTAACTCCATATACGTATTGAAGGCAGTGAAACTAAAACGGTAATTTTCAGACCTTAGCACGGCCTTGGCTTATACCCCTATTATCACCAAACCAGAAAACTGTAAAATATTCATGAAAATAATTGTTTGGGCCATTATGTTGAGGAAAACAATCTCAGTTTTAATGCTGATAAACCAAATTATATCAGCAACGAAGTTCATAAAAAAAGAACTCGAAAAGTCTTTATTGTTTGCAGTAAGCAGCCTATACTTTTTGGAGGGAGTAGGCTTGAAAATGCATTTTAAAACTACGTACCACAAATCGTAGTAGAGATTATTGTCTAAAACACAACAAAAATTTCTACGTCGTAAAAGTAACGTTTAGATAATAAAGTGATGTTATTTAAAATCTGTTCAAACTGTGAGTTAGAATCCCTGTAAATTGTCTGCATACAATCACATCAGTACAGGATGTTACCCATGGTGCAATGGCAGCCAAAACAGCCTACGACTAGTCAATTACCTAAACGCCTTTTGTCCTTCAGGCTTATAAAGGCATGTTTTACAACACGGATTACACAAATAAGTCCACAAAGGGAGGGGCTAATGGCAGCTCGTACTCCGGTTTCCTCTCCTTTGTCCGCCATCTTTGATCGCACCGAGTCTCAGTCTTAGGCCCCAATAAATAGGCTACGTGTCCGAGCACGTCTCTTCGCATTGTGTGACGAATTATGATTGACACACCCCGCCTTCATTATTAAGGTGTTGGTATTGTGTGATTTCAACCACTTTTGGCTTGATCATTGTGTGTCAATAACAATATTTGACATTCAGAAGTTTAGTATGACGAAAATAAGTAAATAAATTGATATTGACAATAGTAAACTATCGAATATAGGCCTTTATAATATTTTATTACATGCTAACAATGTAATAGTGAGCTTTTTTTAATAGTGAGAAAACAAATAAACGTAATCATTTACATGTAACATTAAGAATATCATGTCTTAAGAAGCGTTTTCCTATCGACGTGATTGGGCTTGTAACGCTGCGTGATCCGTGATTCTTGGTTGGCAAAACTACTGCTTATAAACCACGCTAGGCAAAGCACGCTGCGTGATTGGAATCATTGCCTCGAGATCAGTCAGTTACTAACTAAGCACGCTGCGTGATTGGAATCATTGCCTCGAGATCAGTCAGTTACTAAGCACGCTGCGTGATTGGGAGCACTGCCTCGAGATCAGTCAGTTACTAACTAAGCACGCTGCGTGATTGGGAGCATTGCCTCGAGATCAGTCAGTTACTAACTAAGCACGCTGCGTTATTGGAATCATTGCCTCGAGATCAGTCAGTTACTAACTAAGCACGCTGCGTGATTGGGAGCATTGCCTCGAGATCAGTCAGTTACTAACTAAGCACGCTGCGTGATTGGGAGCACTGCCTCGAGATCAGTCAGTTACTAACTAAGCACGCTGCGTGATTGGGAGCACTGCCTCGAGGCCAGTCAGTTACTTACTAAGCACGCTACGTGATTGGGAGCACTGCCTCGAGATCAGTCAGTTACTTACTAAGCACGCTACGTGATTGGGAGCACTGCCTCGAGATCAGTCAGTTACCAACTAAGCACGCTGCGTGATTGGAATCATTGCCTCGAGATCAGTCAGTTACTAACTAAGCACGCTGCGTGATTGGAATCATTGCCTCGAGATCAGTCAGTTACTAACTAAGCACGCTGCGTGATTGGGAGCATTGCCTCGAGATCAGTCAGTTACTAACTAAGCACGCTGCGTGATTGGGAGCACTGCCTCGAGATCAGTCAGTTACCAACTAAGCACGCTGCGTGATTGGAATCATTGCCTCGAGATCAGTCAGTTACTAACTAAGCACGCTGCGTGATTGGAATCATTGCCTCGAGATCAGTCAGTTACTAACTAAGCACGCTGCGTGATTGGGAGCATTGCCTCGAGATCAGTCAGTTACTAACTAAGCACGCTGCGTGATTGGGAGCACTGCCTCGAGATCAGTCAGTTACTTACTAAGCACGCTACGTGATTGGGAGCACTGCCTCGAGATCAGTCAGTTACCAACTAAGCACGCTGCGTGATTGAAAGCACTGCCTCGAGATCAGTCAGTTACTAACTAAGCACGCTGCGTGATTGGGAGCACTGCCTCGAGATCAGTCATTTACTAACTAAGCACGCTGCGTGATTGGGAGCACTGCACTCGAGATCAGTTAGTTACTAACTAAGCACGCTACGTGATTGGGAGCACTGCCTTGAGATGCACGCTGCGTGATTGGGAGCACTGCCTCGAGATCAGTAGTTACTAACTAAGCACGCTGCGTCATTGGGAGCATTGCCTCGAGATCAGTCAGTTACTAACTAAGTACGCTACGTTATTGGGAGCACTGCCTCGAGGTCAGTCAGTTACTAACTAAGCATGCTCCGTGATTGTGAGCACTGCCTCGAGGTCAGTCAGTTAGTAACTAAGCACGCTGCGTGATTGGGAGCACTGCCTCGAGGTCAGTCAGTTAGTAACTAAGCACGCTACGTGATTGGAATCACTGCCTCGAGATCAGTCAGTTACTAACTAAGCACGCTACGTGTTTGGGAGCACTGCCTCGAGGTCAGTCAGTTACTAACTAAGCATGCTCCGTGATTGGGAGCACTGCCTCGAGGTCAGTCAGTTAGTAACTAAGCACGCTGCGTGATTGGGATCACTGCCTCGAGGTCAGTCAGTTACTAACTAAGCACGCTGCGTCATTGGGAGCACTGCCTCGAGATCAGTCAGTTACTAACTAAGCACGCTGCGTGATTGGGAGCACTGCCTTGAGATGCACGCTGCGTGATTGGGAGCACTGCCTCGAGGTCAGTCAGTTAGTAACTAAGCACGCTGCGTGATTGGGAGCACTGCCTCGAGGTCAGTCAGTTAGTAACTAAGCACGCTACGTGATTGGAATCACTGCCTCGAGATCAGTCAGTTACTAACTAAGCACGCTACGTGTTTGGGAGCACTGCCTTGAGGTCAGTCAGTTACTAACTAAGCATGCTCCGTGATTGGGAGCACTGCCTCGAGGTCAGTCAGTTAGTAACTAAGCACGCTGCGTGATTGGGATCACTGCCTCGAGGTCAGTCAGTTACTAACTAAGCACGCTGCGTCATTGGGAGCACTGCCTCGAGATCAGTCAGTTACTAACTAAGCACGCTGTGTGATTGGGAGCATTGTCTCGAGATCAGTCAGTTACTAACTAAGCACGCTGCGTGATTGGAAGCATTGCCTTGAGATCAGTCAGTTACTAACTAAGCACGCTGCGTGATTGGGAGCACTGCCTCGAGATCAGTCAGTTACTAACTAAGCACGCTGCGTGATTGGGAGCACTGCCTTGAGATCGGTCAGTTACTAACTAAGCACGCTGCGTGATTGGGAGCACTGCCTCGAGATCAGTCAGATACTAACTAAGCACGCTGCGTGATTGGGAGCATTGCCTCGAGATCAGTCAGTTACTTACTAAGCACGCTGCGTCATTGGGAGCACTGCCTCGTGATCAGTCAGTTACTAACTAAGCACGCTGCGTTATTGGGAGCACTGCCTCGTGATCAGTCAGTTACTAACTAAGCACACTGCGTGATTGGGAGCACTGCCTCGAGGCCAGTCAGTTACTAACTAAGCACGCTGCCGAACTAACACACTTTAGTTTCCTTAGTGAAACTATGGTGAAGTCTAGTTGTTCTGGGGTTAACAAGTTTTCTGGAGGTGAAGGTAGACTACTAAAATAATAATTATTAGGTAATTTATTAACCTTTGTTAATTGTGAATGTGAAGCTTCATTACTATTACTATTTATTATCATTACCAGCAGTTGCCTGTATTAAAGCATTATTATTTTAATACAGTACCTTAAAAAGAGCTTGCCAAATGAATTGCTGAAAACTTGTCATTGAACGACTACTGTTCCCTTATTACATTCTAATTGTTTATCGTTTATAATTAATTAATTGTTTGGTTAATCTAAAGTATTCCTTGAATTTTACTTCAGTATATATCAAGTATCTATAAATAACACCCTCGTGCTTCCTCTCTTGAAAAATTCATTTCATGAATTTCGTCTTTAGAAGAGCCAAGGAAATGTCAACATCTTTATCCATTTCGTTGAGAGCTGCGGACACTTCTTTCTTGGATCTATAGCAAAGCTCTGCTGTTTCTCACCATCCAGCGCCATAGTGGTTTTGTATCTATCTCAACGTTTTGAATATTGATTGTATCGCAACACCTGAAGTCATTTGATAGGTGAGAGGAGACATGTCCTAGAGGAAGGACCATAAGTTGATATTAGTAAAAAATTAGCGTTATTTTTTTACAGTTATATAAGTGAAACTTTAATTATAATTCTTGACGATTTAAAATTTAAAAACCTCGTAATACCAACTTATAGTCCTCTAGATTATAGTCAAAACACGTAAACGCAGGTTACCTGTTTGACAGGTTGTGTTACATTACAACACAGGCGCTTACCCGTTGTAGGGCCTACAAAAGAGCAGAGGGGTTGAAGGAAACAACAATGATGTGGATGTTTCGACATTTGTAACTAAATCAAATAACATTTGTTCACAAAACATGTCGCTTCTCAGTGGGAAAATTTCATTTTTAAATGGTCAATTTTATTTCAGTGGTTAGTAATACCCCTATATTATAACTATATATTAAGATAAGTAAACATAAGGTAGGCCTAAATATATTTTTTTTCATTCTACAAAATTCTCAAAATTTACAACCATAAATACAAATACTGTACACATATTTTAATAAATTGAAAAGGTAATTGTCCAGAGTGCTCTTTATCATTCTTGCCAGGTCTGACTTTTTAAAGAGACACATTTAAAAAATAACCCAAAATCATAATTTAAATGCAATATATTAATAATAAGAGAAAATTATAACTAACTGACCATTGAATATATTTACACTTCAAAACCAATAATTAATTTTTCTTCTGTTGAAAATCATTATACAAATTTCTTTGTAGAAGAAAAAATATAGGGCCTCCAAGGCTAAGCCTGTTTGGAAGTTTCAGTGCACTTCATTAATATACTGTCAAAACAGCAATCAAAATATTGATTGTCAAATAAACTCTCTCGCTTCATTAAAACAAAATGTAAACTCAAATAAAATGTAAAGAACTATGCAACCCACTTATTATTTAAAATTAATAAAACTTACATAGTATAGAAATATAAACATACAACTTCTTGATAAATAGACTTACGTGTTTAAATATATATATTTATACTATATATATTTTAACACAACTCACTTAATTAAACTTGGATATTTAAAAAGACATCTTTCTTTTCAATTCCAATCAGCCAATCAACAATACCCCTTACTTTTAATAGTGCTTGGGAGTTTGTTAAACATCCATGGTACTATACAAATATAGGATTTACCAAAAAAGGTATTATTGGCCTGGTTACTTGAACATGATCTATATTTTTCAATTTATATCTATATTCAATTATCTGATTGGTGAACTTCTCTTAGTAAAATTAATATTTCAATACATTCATAACCAACAGATATTTCAATGGTAGAATTTGTAGGCGATCAAACAAAGCACGTGAGGGTTCTGTAATTTTCCTAAAAGTGATTATTCGAATGATATGTTTTTGCTGCAAAAATAATGAATTTACATTTTTGTTGTATGCTCTTCCCCATAAAACAACTCCATAAACTATCCTGCTTTGAACTAGAGCAAAATTAGTATTTGAAGTATTTTATCACAGCACATATTTCTTAAAAAGTAAAAAGTTCTAATAACATAATTTAATTTATTTTTATGCTTTGTATGTGATTTTTCCAATTAATTTCATGATCTAAAAGTATTCCCAGATGTTTTATGATGTTCGTTTTCTATACAATTGAACAACTATTTGTTATGCAATTATTTATAAGACTATATTTTTTTAGTATACACTTAGGCCTATATATTTCCTCAAACTAAAGTTTATATGTTTTGTTTTTTCAGTACTAAGTAGCATACTGTTCATTTTGATTTTGATCATTTGATTTTGATTTAGTAGCACCACTGTATTGCTACTAAATCATTATTCATAGAAATTTGAATAACATCCCGTTTTGTTTAACATAACTAAAGGCAGTATCATCTGCAAAAGATGTTACTTTACCTTCAAATTTAGTGTTATATATATCAATTATATAAATTATAAATAGCACTCCTCCTAATACTGATCCTTGGGGTACTCCATGCAAAATTG
This sequence comes from Stictocephala bisonia, assembly GCA_035578905.1. Classification (NCBI taxonomy): domain Eukaryota; kingdom Metazoa; phylum Arthropoda; class Insecta; order Hemiptera; family Membracidae; genus Stictocephala; species Stictocephala bisonia. The sequence continues at coordinate 132,951 of JAQJVL010000760.1, read as the reverse complement.
TGCCAGAATCACTGTATGTAAAATTTACTTTTACACATTGGGTTCTATTTTTTTAAAGTAACTTTCAAACCATTTTTTGATACTCCTCTAATTCCACATTTGTATAGTTTATTCAACAAAATATCATTATCTACAATGTCAAACGCTTTTTTTACATACAAAACAATTCACTGGTACATTTATTTGAATGTAATCCATCATAAATATTTTACATGAAATACATCAAAGCATTTACAGTGCTAATATTTTCCCTAAATCAAAACTGATTAGAATTAGAAGAAAAAATATAAATTTTCATTTTGTAATATTCTTATAGTCTGATTTCTTTAGTTTAGTTGTAGATTAATTAGCACAGATTTAGTATAATTAATTTTTGTTATCTATATTAACGGAATTTTTTTTCTGTAAAAAATATGTTTTTAATTAGTTAGTTCTAAGAGATCAAATGTAAGAAAGGGAATATTTCGCCCTTCGCCACAGTCAAGAATGTTTTACATTCTACTATAGGTACCAAAGCGTATTTTATTACAGCACATCTGAATTCGATATTGTTTTGCAGTCGTACGATTGTTCACTCAGAAACTGTTCTGCATCAATAAAGTGTCACATATAATATAGTAGTCGGGTTTGATTCACTCCATCAACATTTCATTTTCATTTTACTCTAGTATTTAATGAGAGGGGATTTATTCGTTAACATGTAAATTCAGTTAGCACCACTGCCTTTAGGTACCATAGACTGTCAATGTTAGTACTGCTTTCTGTGAGTCACCAAATAACTTTATTTTCTGTTTGGGGTGTCTGACACCCCAGTGTGTCTTTTATGTCAACTAATTTATGTATATGTTCTCTAACGGCTCCTTAGAAAGTATAATTTAATTAATTAATTATTAAAAATCCAATGACAAATTACCAGCTGATTCCTTTCATAATACGTTTGACTTTGAGATCGCACTGAGAACCTTTTACCTTAAGAGGCTGCAGAGGCTGTTGGAGGCTGTCGGCCATGTTGGTTTTAATCCCATAAGAACAATGTTATTTTCGAACCGGACACACGATCACGCTTATCTAAACTAAACAGTTATTTTTACACGAAGATTTTTCTAAACAAATTGCACATTTGATCAAGAATTAAATTGTGCGTTGGAATTGCTTTGCGAACTTTTCATTAGTTTTATCGATAAAAGTATAATGAATATTTAGTTTTAAGTTCTTATTTTCACTTATTTTTCAAAACTAAGCGTATGTATTCAAAATATTGAAAGCAAACCCCATGCGCAATATGATAACGTTTAAAATGACAACTCATACACAGCTTTTCGACAATAAATAACGAAAAACATGGATTTGCAAATAAAATTATTCTTATGGGATTAAAACCAACATGGTCGACAGCCTCTGCAGACTCTTAAGGTAGCTGGCCTTTAAAATAAAGTAAAGTTTACAATCACTTACAATAAACGTCTGATAAATCGGACGTTGGACCGGATCTAGTCTCCATTTCATACCTTTGCTCCAAGCTCCAGCGGCACGGCACGTCTGAATGAAAGAAAGAATACAGCAAATGGGAGTTTTAACAGCGGCAGTCAGACGTGGCAACGTATTGGGGCTTTGATGTCGTGCGGGCGAGGCGTTTGAAGGCGTCGTTAACGGCTGACTGTACATCCCGACGGTATCATATAAACGTCAATTAAAAATCGCTGATCAACATTTATGGCTGGAAACAATTTTATTTGGTTAGCATGAATCAAGCCGATACAAACAGTACCAAATTATACTGAGTTCCAGTCATCGCAGCCGAATAATAGTTAATCCACAAACAAACTTCAAGGTACGTTTGAAAACTATTGGCAAAAGTTTGGTAACAGTTTCATTTATATAAAACGTCAATTACATTTTGTATGATTTTTTAAAGTTGATGGTTGCGAAATCAATTTCAGATATTGCGAAAAACCCGATACTTTTTGTAAACAATTGGTAATAGAAAACTGTTAACGAGTTATGAAAATATTTAACAGACATGGTTCAACGTACAATTAAATGTTCTATAATACAAAAAAATAAATCATGTCATTATAATTATTCATCTAGGTACAGTGTCTACTTACTTTTGAAATCGAAAGTAATTGGATTGACTGACCAATCCATCAAACTAGTCCATCAAACTAGTTCTAAAAGTAAATCGTTGTCTCATATTTTATGGCAAGAAGACTACATGTAATTATTTCAGTTTAGCTCCATCAGCCGTATTTAGGAAAAACTTGTTTTCCCCTCTAACCTCTTTCACACATGAATCCCCTCAAGTAAGGAATTTGGAATCCCAAAATAAGGCAATGTTTATAATAGACAAAGCCAATTACGAAAGATGGGCTTGGATTCGCCCCTGTGTCCTGGTACAATAAGGACTGTTGTTGTTTATCCTGGACACAGCTGTCCAGGGGCGACGGCCAGCAATATTTTTACACCCCCGCCACTATCCCATGGGAACCGTAAGCAATTCGCGCTCCAGCCACTTGAGAGGGACAACACTGAGGACAGATTTTGTACCCCTTGTTTTGGCGACCCTTCGATCGTGACTAGGATCTGGGGACGTGTTTATTATGGAAACGGATTATAAACAAATGTATTACATTACTTAAACCGTGGTCGATTCTTAATTAGTCAATTAGTTTATATACATAAAAAAGATAAGTATATTTGTCAGTTGAAAACAAGTAATTTTGAATTTAACTCGTGTTTGGAATCGACTTTTTGAGATTTTCTCACTAATGAATGAATGTGAGTAAAAAGCATGATTTAATTACTCTATATGCTTCAAATCACGTATAAATCACCTGAGAGTACATAATAATAAACACTAGGCTATTGTTTGGAAAAATATGGAGTGTTTCCTTAGGACTGTTTTATATTGTATTGTAACAACGTTATAAAGTTGTAATAGCAGAAGTTAAAATAAGTTTAAATATTCCATTTGTCTAGGGTTATGAACTTTGATGCCCCACTTAAATATTCAATTTGTCTAGGGTTATAAACTTTGATACCCCACTTAAATATTCCATTTGTCTAGGGTTATGAACTTTGATGCCCCACTTAAATATTCCATTTGTCTAGGGTTATGAACTTTGATGCCCCACTTAAATATTCCATTTGTCTAGAGTTATGAACTTTGATGTTATGAACTTTGATGCCCCACTTAAATATTCCATTTGTCTAGGGTTATGAACTTTGATGCCCCACTTAAATATTCCATTTGTCTAGAGTTATGAACTTTGATGCCCCACTTAAATATTCCATTTGTCTAGGGTTATGAACTTTGATGCCCCACTTAAATATTTTTTCTAACACATTCTAGTTTCCCAAAATATTCGGTCATTTTGATTTTATAGTTACAGCAGCACAAACCATTAAAACTTTGGAAGCTTACCAAGAAATATTTCGAACTATCTATATAGGATTACATTTCTATAGCCAGGTAATTGCGAAGTTGAATTACAGATGTCTCGAACTAATAGAGTTTTTATAAGATTTAGATACAAAATTCAATTTATAAAGATTTTAATTTAAAGCGGCTCGAATGTTCATCTTGTTATATTCATCCAGTAAGGAGAACAGGTGCTACCTCAGAGATATTTGTTTACAGGAAGTCAAAGCTCAGTATCTGGTAGCCACTAAATAAATACCTACATCCGGATTTTCTGATCAGCTAGCTTTGCACTTCCGGTCAACTTGGCCATGGATTACGTGAAACTCGACCGCAGAGGATATGACCGAGTCTGGGATATAAGTGTAGTCTTTTACCTAAGAAAGACTGCAGCTGACATCCTAATAATTCAAAGAGTTGTTTGCAGTTCAGTTCAGATGTTTGGGACACTCCCCACTTTTTTCATGCATCTGGAAGTGAGTCCAATGGCATGAAGCAGAGTGCATCAGCATTGAAAATGCTTTTCTGCCAAGGAAATAAACATTTAAAAAATGTATATTAATAAAATACACAGATGATCCAAGATGAAGTAGAAAGACAAATATGACGCATGGAAGGCAGACATGAAAAAATGAACCAGTAGATAAATTAAAAAAAGAAGTGATAAATTATGGAGGGTCATCCAAAAGAACCCTAGGTCTACAGTAGTGGCCCACAACTTGATGTGGTCCCACTCAGTCTGTTCTGCTACATCATACATCTTCCTCACAACGGAGCATACAGTCACTAAGTCGTCTGCAGAGAAAGAGACATTTTAAATTTACTGTAGTTACACTTGATAAAATCTAGAGGAAGATTTAAAGTGGTTAGTTTGATTAATATCATTACTCATAAATTAACCAACTCAATATGGAATAATGTTCTTATTTCTTTCATTCAGGTATATAAAATAAAGTACTACCATTCTTACATATGAGACGCCGACACAACGTTGTTGGTATTTTAAGGCGAATATGAATGGTTATATGAGTGTAGGATGAGTGTGGATGAGTGTAGTCTGGTTACTATCTGAGTTCAACTGTTCCTCAGAAAGGGCAATTTATTAATAGCCCAACAGCCAGGGCAACTAAGGGACCTACAGCTTTACGAGGAATCCGAACCACGTAGTGCTGGTCTGATTTTCAGCTAATTGACAAGCCTGATACTCAGTTATCTCCCCCACAAAACATCCGCACAATGATTACCATCCAACATGGACACCCCAGACTTCTCTAGTAGTGTCCACGCCGATAGCAACCATTAAGCGGACGCCATGTCGGTATTAAGAGGACCGAGCATCCAACCTATCGCCTACAATCTTCCAAACACTTTGTCCCCATGTATGTAGCTGGGTTACAGCACTGCGCCACCAGTGCCGACATATTATACTGTGGAAGTACTTTAATATGCTATAAGCCAACTATGGCTTTTGATTAGTGTAATATTTTAAAGATATACTTAGCAAGTTTGTCATCTGAATTACTTGCTGTCACTGTCATACTTTAATTAATGTTAGGTTAGTTAATGTTGAACTTTCAGTAATTTATAGTAAAACATTGAAATAAATGTCAATTTTCAAAATGTTCTGTATAACTTTGCTAATATATGTGACACACTAACATTTTATAAATACAAATGATTTTTAAAAAGAGTACTAATAGTTAAAAAAACCTTCTCCTGTTATATTATCGTAATGCTTATAAGCGTTTATAATAATGACTTCAAAACTAATTAATCATCTGTTGTATAATAGCAGTAAAATGTCAGTTTTACTGGCAAAGAATCAAGAATCTTTTTTAAGCCTTTGAATACAATTTGTACAATAATTGGCTCAGTCATACTACTAAATTAAGTTAAATTAACCAAGAAGGTGCTGAGTAATCATGCACAGCATGCACACTGAATTCATACAATTGATATACGTAGGCTACAATTGGATTACATTCTGAGTACATGCAAAGGAATTTAAAATTACTTATAAATTATCATGT
>JAQJVL010000760.1:0-125000 GCA_035578905.1 Stictocephala bisonia | reverse complement strand
GGACACCCCTAGCACCGCTTCGCGTAGCCTAACCCCGGACGCTCGCTTACGCTCGATACACCGATACATTCAATACAAAAATCCTGTATATTCTACTATATAACGTAAATTACAATATTACATTTCGGTACAGTATCTCACTCACACTAATTGCTTTGCCACCTATTTAGCCTATTTCAAGAGTGTTCATTTCATTTATTTTTGTTTAACAGCTGAAGATTAAACTCAGTAAAATACTTAAATAGTATAATGTCAAACATTCAAAATAGACATGTTTATTTATTTACAAAACAGCTGTTATTAATTTACTAAAATCAACCCAATGTTATCCTTATGGACCAATCTTTTAAGGGTGCTTTATACCCCTTAGGAGTACTTATTCAAGATGAAAATACTTTAGTTGTCCTATTTAAGTTCTAAAGAAACAGTGTACAAAATTTCAGCTCTCTACCTACATGGGAAGTTGGAGAATTAGTGATGAGTGAGTGAGTGAGGGCTTTGCCTTTTATATATATAGATGGAATATATATAAATGTATAACAGTGAGTATTCTGGCCAGTATGAAAAGTGACCTACAGTGATCTATCCTCCTGGCACTAGAGACCAACCTCGCTGCCTTCTTTTGCAGTAAAAGAAGTTAGTGTGAAAAACACAAAATTGGCCTGTCTCTGATACTGGGAAGGCAGATACTCCCTGAGCCTTCTGAGCAGATGAAAAGCTCTGTTCAGCCTGATGCACATAGTATTTATATGCCCAGACCAAACAAGTCGGGAATCCAAGGTAATACCTAACAGCTTTACAGAGCCAGATTTGGGTGCCTCTTTGCTTAGTGTGAAAATTATAGATTGAGTCTTGTTTTCATTTAGAGCAAGATTATTTCTTTTCAACCAATTTGCGGCTTCAGAGAACATATTCTTAACTGCCTAATTAACAACCTGTCAGCAACAATGGTTCGTAGTCAGTTATGTCATCAGCAAATAAAATGATGATATTGTTGGGATGCTGATAATATATGTCATTAATGCCAACAATGAACAGTAGAGGCCCCATCACCGAACCCTGCGGCGCCGTGAGGAACTCTCAAAGGTACAGAGAACTCACCATTCCAGTTTACTACCTGCAACCTATTCTGTAAGTATAAAATGACCAGCTTGAGAGCACCAAAAGATTTAAAAGAGAAAATTGGGGTGTTATTGAAAAATGGGTAGGTAAACAGTATATTTTTCTTTTTTGCAGCAAATTGGGCATGTTTATTATTATTTTCTACTATTTTTTTTTTTAGTAAAATATATTCATCATTTTATATTTTACTTCCTAAGTTGATGAGAAATCCAACAGTCAGATTCTTTATTTAATGAATTGGACTTAATGTTTAAGAAAATAAAAACAACTTTTACAACATTGTAAACTCTATAAGTCATAGGATATTTTAAAAAGAGCTTCCTATAAATTCTTATGAACTGGTAATTAATAAATAGCCTATAAATTATTTTAATGTATTTTTTGTACTATTGATTAGTGTATTTGTTCTATCGACAAACATATTTTTATATTATTTTATTCTTTCACACAAATTCTAAGACAGTTTCTGAAAAGCAAACATTTTTGAAATATAGCAAGCAGGTAAACTGGAAACTCTGTTTAGGCTCAATCCAAAGAACTCCAGTTGAGATGAGATTCCAACTCAGATCAGCCGGGGAATACTGCTGTAGCGGTTGGATAATGACACCTATAAAAGAGTTGCTGTTGACAGGTCTGCAAAGAAGTGTGAAAGTTACATATGAGAAGCCAACACAACGTTGTGCGTATGAATAAATGATTATATGAGTGTAGGATGAGTGTAGAGGAGTGTAGTCTGATTACTAACTATGTTCAACTATTCTTCAGAAAGGGCCATTTATTAATAGCCCAACATTCAAAACAACTAAGGGACCTACAGAATTACGTGGAATTTGAACCACGTAGTGTTGATCTGATTTTCAGCTAATTGACAAGCCTGATACTCAGTTATCTACCCTATCTAACATCCGCACAACATAGACACCCCAGACCTTCTCTAGTAGTGTCCAGGCCGATAGTAACCCATTAAGCGGACGCCATGTCAGTATTAAGAGGACCGAGCATCCAACCTATCGCCTACAATCTCCACAACACTTTGTTCCCCAAGTAGCTGGATTTCAACACTGCACCACCAGTGCCGAAATCCTAATGTAGTATTATTAAGGCCCAATTCTATATCTCTCTTTGGAAAGAGGTTCCAATGTTGCGTAAAACCATTCACAATATTCAACAACTTTTTTAATATTCCTAAAACTTTGCAATCTGAATTTTTAAACTGATGGGAAAGAGGCGACGATGAACTTAATAATTAATTATATGCACTTACGAGCTTCGTCTATAGACACCTAATAACAATAAGTCTTGGAAAATATTCAGCAATGTATTAAACGCTTGTAGAACATGAATGGCAGTACAAACATATTAACCCTATTAAGTCCAGCACATTTTTAGGATGATATGTGTAAAAGGCCAGCTTTTAACTCTAGACTATGTTGTGCCACCAACCAGACAGCTTGTTTTGGCGCACGCTATAAACCTTATTGTTAATTTTATTGTTAATTGATTATTGCTACATTCATTCATTTAATTGCAAAAAAGATAAATGTAGATTTTTGTCTCTTAAGAAATGCACTTTCACATTATTAGAAGTGGGGCAACTGGATCTTAAATAATTTTATATTTTTGGACATACATGTAAAAGCAGTATAATTAAACCATAACAAGGATGTTTGGGCAATCAATAAAAGCGTTCACAAAGTTATATATATGAATATCAAATCAAACACTGACGTATGAGAAGATGGGGGAGCAATTAATTGGTTTTAGTTTGCAATATTCTCTATTTTGACCTCCATAAAATGGATCCACTTCCCATGCCGACCAGCCGGAAGAAGCCTTTACAAATAAGGCGTTTCTTTGACCAACCTTGAAAAGAGTTAAAATTGATGAGCTCAAGTATTGGTCGAAGAGAAGATTAGAAGAGATGAAATTGAGGAGGCGCCATTAGAAATTCGATTGATATGTCCCAAAACTCCATTATACAGATACTCTGGTACAGATTATACCAATGTGTAGACCAGGGTCAAAGGTTAGCGCCATAAATACCCCAAGATCTCGCACTTCAGGAATTCTCGTCCTCGTGACCAACACTCCACCAATACCATATTGAGAAAGGTTAAAGAAAAGTCTTGGCATTTGGATGAATTCAATTTCAAGTTATTTCTTGCACACCAATGCTTAATGCACCTAAAATCCCCAACATTATGCCACCAGAAAAAATGTATAGTGCACTGACTTAACGATATCATTTAAGAAGAGACTAAACACAAATACAAACTGTCCAGCTAAAAGAATGTATGAAAAGGAAGAATCTGGGTTTTTGGAAGAGGGTGGCATTGTATGAGCTTATGTCTACAGGATGAATGAGCTAACCTGATTTTGTTACTCTCCATAATAATGAATTTTAACATTGATCAAGAAATAAAATTCGTTATATATATACTGACAACCTAAATGTACCTTCTCTACTGTTGTTGGCTTTTTTTAATTGACAACCATGACCCCTGATCTCACCACATGGTCACAAGTCACAACACAACACAAGTAATGGTTATTGTTTACTTATAAATGCGACTCAGACTTAACCTCAACTAAGTGTTCCTGAATTTGTTGAATAATATTATAAATTGTGAAAATCCATATTTCATTATATATCATATTTTATTATTGGGGGTGCTTATGTGATTTTAGCGGTAAAAATACTTTTTTTGTAATGTTACATTTATAATGCTCTTTTAGGCCCAGGCCTACAAACTTCTAAATAGGCTAGGCCTATATTAGCTTTTATTAACAAACTTAACATAGATTAGCATTGATGCAATTATTCTGTTGATATCAAATAAATTCAGAAAATTTGTAGGTACTTAAATATTTTAGTGACACTTAATTTGCAATAAAATGTACACTGTATGTAGTAGGCGTATGTCATTGATGTGTGGATGGGTCTTAGTCATACGTGTGAGTGGATGGGACAATTTGAGTGATTGCTGTTATACAGCTGCAATTCTAGAGGTGTTCTCAACACTTATGAATCAAGTACGGTATCCATTTGATTAATCTGAACAATTTTCAATTAACATTTGTTAGGTCATCTCATTAACCCTCTGAGTGCCGATCATAAGGTTTCTTATGATCATGTAATTTTATTTTATTTAACCTGTGTTTACTACTATTGAAATCATAATGAATTGAGTACTGCTCGATTCTAGAACTTTTAGGCTTCATAGTAATAACTTAATATAAGTTTAGTACATTTATTTAGGAATACTAAGTCAAATACTCAGACCATCCTTCAGCTGTCTAAAAGAAATTTCCTCACGACAAGATGACTCCAAAAATCTTAAAAGAAAATGACAGAGAAGGATGCTGTAAAAGCTCAACAACAAACCTTTGCTCCATACTGTGGCATAAGCTGCTGTAAGACCAACAAAAGCTGCAGATGTTTTAAACTTCTTTTCATACCCACTCACTCTCGATAAATTACGTCTCAGCTAGGATCTATAACTTTGGTCAGAGTGAAAATTTACGTTCTCAGCAGAGACATTAGAATCAAGAATGTTTTATACTCTGTCGTATAACAATATTTCCACCAACTTATAAAAAAAAAAAAAAATATATATAGAAGATATATTAGGTGTAAATTTTTCACTTGTTCAGGGTTTTTTCAGGCTTCAGAACACCTACTACTTTTGATCGCATAATGCTTTTGGCAAATTGCTTGTATCTAGTATCTTATTGTACACTTTTTGAAGCCATTGTTTTACTGTACTTACCGGAGAAACTCCGGAAAAATACTGTAAAGACCGGCTGCACTCCATGCAGTATAGCGGAAACCGCCTTGTCTATGCCTTTCTCCATTAAATTTTTGGAGACTTTCAGAGGAGCCAGTTGGCTCTTTTTTATTTCATTCAACATGTAGCCTAAATCATATTTTTGTCAGAAGGATTACCCAGGTGGAAGTTGTTACAGTACAGCTTTAAAGATTTGCTGTGGATGTGAAGAACACCACTCCCCCATTGCCATAGTAATTCTACAGTCTAAAGCTCACTGTCTGAAGCAGAGTTAAACTGTCTCAACACTCAACTATACTTATTTGCTGAAGTTGAGGGTATTTTGCAAAAATGTGGATGACGAAGTGTTATTGTAGTTTTATTGTACAAGAATACAAATAGCCGTTTGATTGCACTGACTCGATATACACAAACAATGTTATAGTCTAAGATTCAGTGCCTAGCGGGAAATTGCTTCTAATCTCAATACAAATCAGAAATATATATACTTTATTTTGTCAACATAATTGTGAATGCGGTAAGGACATGAAAGTAGCAAGTTATGATCTACTCTCATGGAAACTAGATCATAACTTGCTAGAGTTTTATTTCTAGTCTCAAGTCTGATAATTAATCTTTCTAAATTGAAAAGTGATAACAGAGTGCTGTCAAATTGTCCAAATAAATGTATCCTTGAGAATGTTTGGACAATGGAGCCATCTAACTCCACATTCAGAATGGGCCGGACAATTCAGTTGTGAATGACTGAATCAAATCTGAGAAATATAGCCATAACTTAATATTAAGATATTTGGGTATAACTATTTTATGTAAGGAAATGTTGCATGAAGGAAGGAAGGGTTTATATATCAAATGAATTGCCATTGACGACTCTTTGAAAATAGTAACATGTCCTATTTGGCGTCACTACCAGCTATTAGTTATTGAGGTATGCAAATTATATATATATTGATTTAAATATTTATTTCCATCTATTTAAATGTTTATTTCCATCTATTTAAATGTAACTAACAAGTACAAATATCTAGCTAAGCAATGTTTTGTTTTAGTAAAATATGTTGACACCATCATTCCACATTTCACAAACGCATGAATTGGTAATCTTGACAATTCATGCTCCTTATACACAACTTAATGATGTGGAAGTAAATGCTTTGGGATGTGAATTTTGGTTTTATTCGTCTCCATATTTCTTGAGGTAAGATATTTTAAATTATGTGAAAACTGCTTTCCTAACATTAGCTCTATTTTTTTTATTTTGATTACTTATCATGAGGTGTAAAAAATACTCTTTTATTGTTCTAAATTAGAAGCTGTCCTGTTATTGAAGATTATTTTCTATCATTAGACGTAAAAAGATACTCAAGACTTGATCTACACAAGTAGAATTAATTTACTGATACTCAAAACTGTAAATGAGTTAAATATGTTATTAACTATATAAATATTTTTTCATCGGTTTATTTAATTATAATGCTTGAATTTGCTTTTACCTTTTTATGATCTAAAACGTTTTGCATTGCAGAGAAAGGCCTGGAAACTAGTTTGTGACGCTTATAGGCTAACACAGCCGACCAATTTTTGTTAAATCAAGAGTCATTTCTTTACCATATCTTTATGTTTTACCAATACTATTGTATACAAAAATTGGAATGTCTAAACTGAAAAAGTTTGTAACATACAAGGGTATAACAGTAGAAATTAGCATTACTTATCAACTACTAGATGCATACATGTAGCTACACAACAAAGTTAAAGCTCTCAACAAGCTAAGATCTTTAATAAGGGGTGGTTTTTCAAACTCCCAAGCCACCGTTGGCAAGATGATAGTCCTATAGTAGCTAGCTATACAGTTCGCTCTACCCATCAGTGACTAATTCTATTTAAAGCATACACGTTTGTTTATCATTATAATTATTTATAGTGAGCACTCTATTGTTATTAAAGGTTCAATATAGTGGACCCATAAGCTTGGTATTGTAAGTTTTCAGTTTAAAATCTCAAGAGATTACATATAAAGTTTAACTTATTTAAACTGTAAGTAATTACAAAAATTATTTTATGTTCTTCACCTATCAAATTACACTTCAAGAGTTTTGATACGATTATTACTACGGACCCTTCTTGAAATATAAACTCTTATATTTGGCATTTTTCTTTAAGTGAAATGGCTTCCAATGCAATACTTGTAGATCTGAAATGTCTAAATCTTCCTCTTAAATTAGCTGTAGAGAGCTTTGATAAGCAATCCCTTGTACAGAATTAGTGAGTTAATCCAATTTAATGAGTTTTAAATTGTATAATTCATATGATGATGCTATTAATGTTTGTAATGTTAAAAAATTCCTATTCTCAAATAAGAAGAGATGAATTCATATTATAAATTATAAATCAGTGATTGTTTCAGTTAACTATGTAAACATGAATTATCCAATTTATTTAACAGGTTAACATTCCCCCATCCTGTAGTTGATGATGATGAGCCTCCTGCATCTTTCGATGCTCAGAAAGGAGAGTTTGAAATACGCTTGAGTAAGAAAGAAGTTGGTCAACACTTTCCAGATTTAGATTTATTGGCAACTCTACTGGCACAGAGAAAACAACCAAACATCAAACCAAACATTGAAGTTATTGCTGGTAAATATAAATATTATGTTATATCTTTCTTAATTTATCATATTGGACTAGATAAATTTATCATATTGGACTTACTAGAGGACATCCCTGCACGCTTCGCGTGCCAACCCTGACGCTCGCTGCGCTAGATACACCTCGGCCTCGGCATGTAAATATTCAATACAAAAAATAGTAGATTAACTATATAACGTAAAATCACAATATTAAATTTAGTAACAGTATCTCACTCACACTAATTGCTTTGCCACCTATTTAGTCTATTTCAAGCATGTTCATTTAATTTATTTTTCTTTAACATCTGAAGATTAAACTATAGCTAAAACTATTGAAAATGCGTCAAAATAGACACGTTTATTTATTTACAAACCAGCTGTTATTAATTTACTAAAATCAACCCAATGTTATCCTTATGGAGCAATCTTTTAAGGGTGGTTTCTACCCCTTAGGAGTACTTTATCAAGATGAAAATATTTTAGTTGTCCTATTTAATGTCTAAAGAAACAGTGTACAAAAGTTCAATTCTCTACCTAAATGGGAAGTTGGAGAATTCGTGATGAGTGAGTGAGTCAGTCAGTGAGGGCTTTGCCTTTTATAGGTATAGATTATTACTTAGACCCTACTGATCTCAGAAGTTTAGTTTATAATAATAATAATAATTTTATGGTACGGTATTAGATTTTTGACCAAAAATGAACATAATAATAAGTACTCACTTAGTAGAATACATCGTTTCCTTAGACCACAATTCAATTAACACAACAAGTCTGTTGTGAAAATATTTTTCTGTTTTATTTTAACTCATACAACATTTACTTTTTTCAGTATCCATTGATGATATAGTATCATTTTAATGAAAGTTATTTTTATTTAGTTTGTATTAAAAATTTTTACAGACAAAAATGTAATAACATATTGTTGTGAACTAAACAGTTATTTTATTCCATAGTAATCTCCAGCTTGATCTTCAAAGTCTTACAACTTATAAATAATGCAATATACTATGGTTAAGAATGTAAACCGAGTACCCTTCTAAAACATTGTTATTTAAATTATATCACAACATTTTTCAATAATTATTTGATTTATACACTTGAAAATGACTATAAAGTCGAAACATATTGTGATATAATTATTTAAATAAAAAATGTTTTAGAAGGGTACTCAGTTTACATTTAATTAATTCATAATAATACATAAATAGCCCTAGTTCTTAATATATTACTATGGTATATTATTATGCTGAGCTATGTAACTAACTGTCCACTTTAGTATATTAATACGAGGGCTATCCAGAAAGTAACAGACGTTTTTTGAAATTGTGCGCAGTGGGCGGGGGCTACAGACCGCCATCTTGGTGTCAAAACACTCTGGCATTCAGTACGCATCGAGCTGTAGTTCGTTGCACAGTCTGTATCTCTTTTGCTTGTCTCATTTTGAAATAGTTAAAATGTGTGCTGCAATTGAAAATCCCGCCACTTGTGAAGTGCGTTCAGGTGATAAGGTTTTTGTTGGCAAAAAACCATAAACCAATTGAAATCTATCGCAAACTGTTTGAAGTTTATGGAAATGGATTAATGAGTGAAAGCAGAGTAAGGCAGTGGTGTACTGACTTTAAAAATGGCCACACCAATGTTCATGACGATAGTCGTAGCGGTTCGGCCCTAGCCTTGTGACTGAAGATTTGATGTTGAAAATCAATGACAAAGTTTGTGGAAAATCGTACCGTTTCACAATGACTGAACTCCTCAGAATATTTCCCAAAATTTCTCGAAGTTTACGTCTTGAAATTGTTGTAGGGAAGCTTGGATACCACAAATTTTGTGCCAGGTGGGTTCCAAAATCCTTACGGAAGATCACAAAAATCAAAGACTTGCTGTTTTTTTTTTTTTATTGGTAAGAAAAAAGTATTTTTATTGGTGATTTTGTAAAAATTTATAACAACGAGGAATACAAATATCAACTCATCTGAAATTTACAACAAAAGACTTGCGTTTGCATCGTTAACTTTCCTGATGAATACGGAACAAACGATGGTAACGAACTTCTCGATCCAATATCGTTACTGATGATGAAACATGGGTGAAGCATATCAATTGTGAAACAAAAATGCAGTCCTATGGAATTGGGGCACACCCACTCTCCAAAAAAACCAAGAAAATGTCTCCTAACTCTTGTCAGCCGAGAAAGATTAGCAAACTGTTTTTTGGGATGCTAAGGGTGTGATTCCTGGTTGATTTCCTTGAACGAGGGCATGAACAATCAAAGCAGAGAGGTATTGTGAACACATTGCAGAAGCTACGGGCGAGCGATACAAACAAGCGTAGGCGAAAATTGAGCTCCAAAGATTTTGTTTTTTCCACGATAATGCTGTCCCCATACAGCCAATCGTACACAAGTCTTGGATGATTATGATTGGAAATGTCTTGATCATCTGGCACCAAGCGACTACCCACCTCTTTCCCAGCAATGAAGACCCTGGCTCGCAACGCAGAGCTTTCGATAGTGATGCTGAACCACGCTGGCTTTAATCAGTGGTTAAAATCTCAGGCGGCAGATTTCTACAAAGCTGGAATCGAAAAACTTGTGTCACGTTATGATAAATGTCTCAATTTGAACGGAGATTACGTTGAAAAATAGCCTAAAAGTGTAGCTTTTAAATGTATATAATAAAATGTTCCTATTTCAGTTGGTTAATTTTTTTATTTCAAAACGTCTGTTACTTTCTGGATAGCCCTCATATATTAAGGGTTATGATTATTAAGGGTTCCAATGTGGAGATCTGTGTCAGTGCTTATTCTTCAAAACAGAGTCATTAAGCATTTTTTAAAAGTGAAGATAGGTGGTCTTTCAAACCACCTTTTGCACAACAGGTTATTCATGTTTCCATGCATTTACATATTATATATTTGTTCACCTATATATTAAAAATAAACCAAGTATTATAAAATAGAAGACAATTTTTAATAAATACTGATAAGCAATGTTTGATAACAACTTGTCATTTCTAATGCATTTAGTTGATTACCAGTCTTACAGTTAGAAGAACTACAGCCTTTTAAATAATGAACAGTTAAAAATAATTTACTATAGCTAATTTTTTGTTCTGTTTCATAACACACTCACTGTTCAAGATCATAACTAATAGGGGTTGGGTGGGGCTTAAAAGTATTTTCTGTTCACTGTGAGCCAAGATCTAACAGGTGGTCATAAGGTTGTGTCTATTCATCATATACCAAATATTAAGGGTCGATAGGTTATTAAGGAGATGGTCTGTTCCTCATGTGCTGGAATGGGAGACTTTAGGCTGTACCACCCATATGGGTTCCTTGAAGCCGATTTTCCTATTAGATGAAATTAGTTTTTGTTCTCCTTATAGGTAGTGCCAGCGGTATATCTCTCTTCATCCTTCTTTCGAGGCACACGCTGAAGTGACTAATAGCTCTGCTAATAGTACGCTAAAAAGTCGTCCGAGTGCTTATTGTAGACGTTTCACCGTTAACTGCAAAGGTTTTAAATTGCTACAAATTTTTATCTGTAGTAAATGCATTGTTCTTGCGACAATGTTTGTTTCTACAGTTAATTTGACTGTACTGTTCATGTAGTTTTGCATGATATCCATAGAGTGTTATTAAATCTGCACAGGTTGAGACCAGTCTTTCCTTGAGTCTAAGGGAAGGTTCTACAGATTTATTTGAATGCACATATTTAGTTTGTCATTACAGTAAGGGGGATTTTAAATTGTATAACTTTATTTTGTACTTTAAGTTTTTGAGATTATGATTTTGCTTCTAATTTATATAATTAAATTAACACTATCAAAGCTGCTGTTTATAAATAAATGATCATCAATTGTAATTTAATAGAGTATTTATTTTGCCTGACCAAATAATATGTTTCATTCAACTTTGAATTCTTCTGTTTGTGAGTAGGCCTTGCTAATACCTCTAATCAAACAAATTAAATAACTCATATTTTGTCATTGTTAGTTTTATTATTTGTAATGAATTGAAGATTTAAGCAACATCTATTTTATTATATTGTGCAGAGGGTCAAGATGAAGAAGAAATGGAGAAGATGATGATGATGAATGGTTGATAGATCAGGAAACTTTGCCTCCCGGAACCTGAGAGTCCTTCTTAATGTGCCAAGATATGGGTTTGGAAATCGTTCACAAGGCAATTCCGGAAAATAAAGGTTTACTCCTCCATCAACTTTTAGTACTATATTTTTTTATCTGTTATTTGTACTTCTTTCTGTTGCAATTAAGTCCATTAATCTACTGATATTAATTAACTTTATTGGTATTTTGCTTTTGCTATTTGACATTTTTAGATTTGCCGTTATTGCTTGGTTTGTTACTTTTTCTTTTTTAAGTTTTTACTAATGCTATTTTTATTAAACTGTATCCCTTTAAAGTAAATGTTATTGCTTTTTTTTTTTGCTAATTGCATCTTTTCCAATTTGTTGTTAATGCTCTTTTTTCAGCATCATTTTAATGTTCTTTATTTCATTGGATTAACAAAAACGTCGGATTACGAATGTCCATTTGTATTTCACGAGAATTTATGATTTCTAAGATAAACTGAATGCACTATGTACACACCCTTCTTAGAATTTTCGGCCGCCGTGATAAAATGAGGCTTGACAACACAATTGAATAAATGTAAGCCAAAGAAATTTACAACATTTGTACAGTAACACAGTAAGGTCTTATTATATACAGTATTAAGTGTACAGTACAGGTAAACATTTAAAAATTCATCTCATCATTTAATTAACTTCTTGGTATGTAATTTTAAAAACACTTGTGTACCGTACTCACCATTTGTGTAGAGTATTTACTTTTAAAAAAATTCTGTAATAGTTTTTTGTTTCTTCCTACGTAAACAGTCTGTCATGGCCTTATCTTCAATATTTTTTAACGAATAAAATGTTCTCGTAGTCAAGTCCCTTCTCCTCACACCAAACTATATCAACGTATTCTGCAGCCAAAATAGCTTCATCATTAGGTGATTGTGCTTTCATAGCGTCGTCCTTCAGTGAGGCAGTCGTCTGTCGTGGTCGTAACTTCCTCGATTATCTCCTCTTCCGTCAGTTCACAACCAAGATTGTCATCTAATACCTATCTTCTCAAGTCTTTTGCAGAAATTCTCCAACAATATCCAAGTTCATCACAAAGTGTAAGCGTTTCCTCTGTAATTGTAATGTTATCTTCATGGTTCACTTGTTATGTTGCCCTTTGTTTGGAAGGAGCGGGGTTATTGGGCCAAACCTTTTCCCAAGATTTAATTAAAGTTACAGGTTTTTACTTGACGCCATGCCCAATGCTGCGTTTACTATTGCATCCCTTGATATTAAATTGTTTCAATATCGTTGTATGTCAGCGTCAGGTTTGCTGACAATATCAATTAGTAGGCGCTTCTTGTAATGAGCTTTCAAAGTCTTTATAACATTTTGGTCCATAGGCTGTATCAGTGCTGTGGTATTCTTAGGCAAATACAAAGCCCTCTATGAACCCATCAGCCGTCATTAACCCCTTCAAACCTCTTCCTTGTTTCGGATTGTCCTGGAGCATTATCTAGCAGTAAAGCGCCTTTAAAGGCAAACTTTTCTTTTTAAGTGTTCTTTGACTTGAGGTACAAAATTGTTTAAAAACCAGTCTAAAAATACTTCTTTAGTGACCCTATGCTCGGTTTTGGTGCAATGTATGTCACTGGAAGTGATTCAGCTTTTATGTTCCTTGAATGCCCGTGGGGACTTTGATATACCTACTGCTAAGAGTTTTAGTGCATGGCTCCCAGCCCAGCATTTGCACACACCATTAACGTGATACGCTCTTTTTGGAGTTTCCTTCCTGAAACTTTTTTTTCTTCCTCCGTTACAAATGTTTTTGTCGGGAGTTAGTTGCCGCCAGTTTAAGCCGGTTTCATCGGCATTATACAGTTGTTCTGGTGAGAGGCCAAGTTCAATTATTTTGGCATTTAATATCTCAATAAATTGTGATACTTCACTGTCGTCAGCTGATAATTTTTCTCCACTCATTTGCAAGAAACGTATGCCATGCCGATTCTTAAAGTTATCGAACCAACCATCGCTAGACCAGAAATCATCTTTTTTTGGTTATTTCTCGATAAAAAAAACTGAGCTTTCTGCTTTAAAATATCACCCAAAATGGGAGCATGTCTGCTTCTTTGTTGCTTGAACCAAGCGTACGAGGGTATTCACTCATGCGTAGGGTTTTTCTTTAGAATCGTCTTCCACAGTTTTCATAAAGTTTTCTATTTTAACCCTATTTTTATGAATGTCATATACAGTAGCTCGACCAATATCAAAAATCTTACAAATGGAAGTTGGGGTTTTACCACGGTCGTATCTTTTAATAATTTCCCATTTATCACTAAGTGTTAAAGTTTTATGCTTACGTTTAGATGCAGTTCCACTTGTGCTCGCCATCAGTACACACAACAAAACAATATGTACAGTAAACAAAACAAAATAAGAACACAAACAACAACGACAACTAATACTTAACAACTTAAACACACAAACACAATGGCAGTATCAAAATTTAAACACTACAGTATAACAAGACGGGAACAGAAAAGCAAAATAAATAGAGTTGAGTAGGGCCTATGCTCACAGCAAAATGAATTGTGACGTGAGTCAGACAGACGGCAGGCAAGGGAGGGAGAAGCACCTGTCACAACAGCGTTTCCAGGAACCAGAGTACAGACAAAAGCCCGCGGCCAACGCCCTTTTGTTGTAGTGACGTCATCTGATGTGGCGTCGGACCACCAAACGTGTCGGACTAGTAAATGTAGGAGTATCAAGAGTGTACTGTACATAAATGAGAAAGTTGAAATAAAGTAATTAATTTGACAGATTAAATGGTTTTATTTTTAATATTTGGAGAACAAACAAATTATGTGCAAATAAGCTAACATCCTTGGTTTCCTAAAATTATGGCCAAGTTCAAAGTATTTCAAATGACGTGATTAACTTAAACAAAGAAATTTTCTTCAGTCATAATAAATAGTAAAATAATAATTGTATGGAAAGATGTTTCTAAAAAGGGGAGGAACGCAGGTGCCATCACTTACATGATAAGATAAATTACATGATAAGTCAGGTCGCTGCAAGCAGAAAACTTAAACAATGAAGGTAGTAGAGAATCATATGTAAACCTGCTGTTTTATACACAATTATATAAGTATATTCCCGAGTTTTTAATATAGATGTAAATATTAAATTAATGGATATAAAACTCTTTTTATGCTTCAATTGAAGTTTATTTGACTACGATTATAACAATGGCACTAATTCATAGACAACAGATGAAAATGTCATTTTTACTATGCACTTGTATTTTTTAGTTCTTAATTACTCAACCTGACCGAATTCCGACAACTTGCCTAACTAACAGAAGCAGTCGGACTGTACTGGATAAAAAATAAAAACACCAATATATTTCCGTTGGTTGCCGATGTGTACGTTAAAGAACGTCCTAAATGATGTATTAAAAAATGTGTTTTTAAATGTTTAAGTTGTATCATTGATTTTACTATATAAATAGATACTCCATCCATATGGGAGAGTTGTGGCGAGGCCCCAAAACTGTTTTGAGGCCCCACGCTGCGCTGCGCATAGCCCTATTTCCTCTCTCTCTCACGCTCTTCCGTCCCTCTCTCACTTCCCTCCTCTTAACCCACTCTCCCATTCTCCAGACAGCTGCCCCGCCCTCTCCTTCCTCAGGTCCCACACACAAACAACGTCCTGCTTAGATAATTGTTTCCGTTATTCCATATTGCTTAAAGTTGCTTTAAATTGCTTTATTGCTATATTGCTTTAAATATTGATTAAAGAAATATTTATAACTGAATAAATTAAAACGCCATATTGATTTATATGATTAACACACTGTGTATTTGTAAATAGACACACTTGAATAGACCGCTAACTTATTGGCAATGCTGGCGATAATTACTGCTGGTTTAAGTAAACATTTTAATATTATATAGCCCATCTGAAAAATCTTTATTTATTGCATTTTAACCATCGATTAGGTCATTAAATCGACTGTTGTACTCAATCATTAATTTTTTCATATTCGGTAATTGATTAAAAAATAAATTGTTTTCAATTCCAATCAATGACTCCCATTTCAATTATGAAATTAATCTGCAAATATTCCAGGAATATATAATATAGTGAAATATTAAATATATAATATAGTATTACGGTGATAACTTAAATCACTTATGAGAGTTAGGAGAGGGTCCAATAACAAAACGTCCGAGCTGTACCTAAAACGTTACAGGAAACACAAAGGATAGGCGATGATTGTTAGTCTAGTATAAGGTGACCATATTTGTAATGACCTCAAAGCGGGACACACATTAGGAGGGTCAGGGGGTCCCCCCAACCATGTTAATGGTATTTTCAAAAATTGACAGAACTAAACATCCTAAACTCATTATTTTATCTATTTTTGCACTTAAAATCACAGAAATAAGCATAGGAAAAACTTGACTGTTCAGGTAGTAAAAGTAACACAATTACACTAATCGGAACATCAGTTAAATTAATTTATTAATAATGAAACAAACAAACATACACATTTAACAATTGAAAATATTGTAAGTTACACAAAAAAATCAACTGAATGAAGTTTACTGTCCGAGAATAATTGGAATACTATGTAGACAAGTTTGTGAAACATCTTCTTTTACCAGTCTTGTAAAAAGGTTAATTGGCAAATTGGTAAAGTTTAAATTTTCAATGCAATCTCAACACATTTAAATATAAAAACAAGAGTACAGTATGTCCACTAGCTTACACGTTCACTCATTGGCATACTTTTTTGATTAATGTATGTCTTTAAGGAGAGCTGGTTCTCCTTTTATTTTGTCATGAAACTTATCACAAGTTAGTCCAACATTGTACTTCAGCATAAGCATTGCTCTTAAAGTTGGAACGTTCAATTGAGATTTATTTTCAGTCCATATATTGTTCATGTTAGTAAACACTCGTTCAACTGGAACATTAGTTCCTGGCAGACACAGAAGCAACTCAGCGATGTAACGTAAGTTTTCGTATGGAATGTTCTTTTTTTAAAATGGAGAAATACCTCTACCCATCTTTGGTCGATCGAAGTTTTCAGCTTACACCATCCAGACAGTGGTGTAAGCTGATCGTGTGTTTTCAGTTTTAAAACAGATATATTTTTCTCATATACACTCTCATATAACCTATGGAATTTGTGTTTATGGTGCAACAAAGAAAGAAAATTTAGATAGGATTTTAAAAACTCAAAAAAAAGCAATTAGGATTATGCTTAACTTAAAGTCAGATGCATCTGTAAAAAATTTGTTTAAAGAACTAAACATATTAACAGTATATGGTCAATATATTTATGAAACAATAATGTATGTTAAAAAGAATCAACAACTCAATTTAAGACATTCAAATCTGACACATAACTATAACACAAGAAAAAAAAAATGAAACTATATTTTTTCAACATAGATTAAAGTTTTTTAAAAAGAATATATATTTTAACGGTCTCAGATTTTTTAACAAAATTCCTCATAATATAAGAACTTTTGAATCTCACAACAAATTTTCTCAAGTGCTAAAACAGTTTTTAATTGATTTGACACTGTATGCAATTGATGAGTTCGAAGATTGCAACTAAAACAATGTATTCTAATGTAGGTCCTTATATTTAGTTTCCTGTAAATGACACTATTCAATGTACTCTGTATGTACTTTTTATGAATAAAGATATTTTGATTTTGATTTTGATTTTGAGACAACTTTTCATTTGTGACATATTTTTTAGACAGTTTATTTCATCAAACAGTTTGTTTTGTCATCAATAATGACTGATTTCAGCAAGTTTGATAACACTTCTACTCCGTTTATTACCGACTCCCATGCTGGTGTTTCTCTCAAACTAAACCAACACACGGTTTCCAAGGATTAAAAGTGGCAAGCCCATTCATTAAGATACGTAACAGATGTCTCGTAAAACACCTGTATTGCATTTAAAATGGGAGTTTTATCTAGCACTTCCTCATTGTTCTTCAGACAAGATTTGACTGACATTGGATGTCAAATATGCAAGGACACTTGTTCTTCCTCTCAAATCAGCTAAAATCAATGCAACTTCAACTGCACTGATATTTTGACCTTCTGCCTTCAGTACTGCATCATGAAAAATCGCTGACTGGCTATGAATAAAATTTAACCAAAGTTCTGCAGCTGGGTTCTCAAAAAATCTTTGATAAGTCTAGGACACTTTTCGTTGGTCAAAAAGTACTCTTTGAGAGGCACAAAGAGCTGGAGCACCCGCTCCACAGCTGGCATCAAAGCAAGCCATCTTGTTTTGCTGTAGCCTAGGAGTTTGTGATATTGTACAGAGGCTTCCTCGCAAAATTCCTTATACTTCTCTACCCGTACTGTATATAAATAAAAATGAATGTATACTTTCACAATTATAGCTTCAATATCCACGGGCTGTTCATCTGCAGCTGTTTGGATCGCATTGTGAATTATATGGACTGCACAACCAATGCCATTCAAAGAGTCTTTAAGTTTGAAATATACATTTCGAGTACCCTTTCGAGCAGACCCACCAAAGTTAGTGTTTGTGTTGTCTGAAGAAAACCCCACAACTTTATCAGTAATGTTCTTATTTTGAAGAACGCTGATTAAATAATTTGTTATTATTTCTGACGTTTCTCCAGGTAAAGCTTCAAGTTCGAGTAGTATCACTTGTACACCTGTGGATGGGTGAAAATATCGGATCAATATAGGAAACAATTTTATGTCTTTGTGATTTGATGCATCAACATATACTGAGACAAATCTAGTTTGTTCAAGCTCTGATTTAGTAGAATTGTCTACATATGGCGCGAGAACATCGACAACTATTGCTTCTGTTTTTGTGCGAGCACAAGTGAATTTTCGCTCAAAAATCTTCTGCACTAACCTTGAAGTACAGTCTGTTGATCTGAAGCTATGGTTGTGGCAAACAGTATGGTAAGACATTATCCCTTCGGCTGCCGCAATTTCCGCTTCATTCCCTCCAATTTTTTCATTTTTAAAAAACATACTTATTGCCTTTGAAGAAGATGCAGATTGAAGAGCTCTCTTGTGTCGGTCACTGTTTATATGTTTCGTTATATCAGACTTTCCGCCGTGGGAAACACTAAACTCTCCATTGCACACTTCATATCGGACATCAGAGTCACTTTTAGTTTTCTTTATAAACTTAAATTTCTTCTCTAAATCCGCGTTAAACTTACTCACACGCTTGGGCATATTAACACTGTGAAATAATTTTCTTGCTGTTCCACAGACTATATAACGACTGTCACACTGCTCGACTAAGACTGACTCAAACTAACACAACAGAAGCCTTTTATATACTACAAGTCTTCTAGAAGTTTCTATTAGTAATTAATTAAACACTAGAATGTAAACAGAAACGGCTGATATGTCTACTTGGAATATACTAGATTACTAGAACATTCTAATATCAAATAGGTCCTGGAACATTCTCATTGTGTACACAGAAGAAGCTAGAATACACACAAAGACGCACAATTGTTTACTTATTTCCGATAATGACTCCAGCTATACAAACAAACAAAGCCGTGTTGTCAAAGTGTCTCAAACTCACTCTTTCTCTCTTTCTCTCTCTGGTCCCTAGGTCACTCCAGTAACAATACAAAGGTAAAAAGTAGCGAACTCACTCACTGAGATAACCTATGCTACGCGAAACTACAAACTATCCAAAACTACAAAATTCCCCGATGCAGGTTTAGTTTACAAGGAACCAAATAAACAATACGCTTAAATGTTTAAGTGTATGCAATGTCCTTGTTGCTTTTATATTGTGAAAGAGTCAGTCAAGAACATTTTATTTTGGGATATAATATTAGATAATATTTAAAGTGGAACGTTTATTCGTTTATCTTTATCCTGCCAAAGCGGGACATAATAGCGTCCCCCGAGTAAATCTGGGGACAGCGGGACACTAACTAAAAAAGCGGGACGGATGGTCACCATAGTCTAGTACCGTACATCAAAATAATAAATATAAATATTAATAAAAATACCATCCATTTTATTGTTTTTTTTTGTTTTTTTTTTATCAAACTCAAGCCCAAAATCAAGTCAGATATTGTCACACTTTAGTTGTTAAAGTAAAATGAAATTCTGATTTTGTCATCTTGGAAACAAGTTCAGCTAATATAGATAATTATTATATTTTACCAATAACCAAGAAAATATAAGTACAGAATAAGCAGATATGCGCTTATTTTGTAGTATAAGTTTGGTGCTATTTGGAATCAGACCAGTGACAATTCAAGTTATTTTTGGCGGATTGTGATATTTACGGAAATATTTCTATAGCACAGCTTGTGGTCTAAGTTACATTTTTGAGCGGCCAAGATTGGACAGACTACCTGAGATCGGTATTGCGCGCAACTCAAGTACTGGTTTGGGGCCTTCTTGGGACATCGCAATTAACGCAGGTAGGATTGCGCGCAACTAGTTAACGGCCAGAGAGTGAGGTAGGCCTATTACACGATTTTCGGCAACGCGACTGAAGAACTGAATTGTGTGCGTGTATGTTTTTTTCTTTTTCATTTTATGACTCCGCCACTATTTATGAAATCATCAATACAGCAGATATTTTCTCTTTATCTCCATTTTTATATCAAATAAAAATAAAAAATGCCTATTGTGGTATAGTTTTAAATAGGTTTACTTTACATTCCATCAAACAGTTTACAGCGTGTGATGGTGATAACAACTACATGTTTCGCCGTGAATACATCTTCAGGTTAAAGAACATAAATACTTAAGTCCAAGTGGGACGCGTCACAAATTAATTAAAACTTAACAAACACAGTTCACACACGAGGAAAACAACGAATATTAAAACTTTCGTTAGGCCTACCACACACATTTCACTGTCCATGGCGTGACCCGGAAGCAGATTTTAATATTGTGGAATGTATGACAAATAGTTCAATTTACTTTTAAACAAAAAGGAATATTCATTTATAATTAAAAATACAACAATAATTATACAATGCAATATTGACAAGAAGCTTTAATTACTTGATATAAAAAGAATAATGATTTCAATAATATAAAGGGTTAATTATATTATTAACTATATGACAGATGATAAGTTAATGAATAATTAAATTGTTATAAATTATTTCTGATACTTCTAATAACGCATCCTCAGTTGACTTTCCTTTGATAAAATCGAATCGACGTGGATTAAGAAAATTTAACTTAGATAAATAACTATGGAGTCTTTTAATCATTGTTTTTTTTTTCAAAAACCTTAGAGAATACAGATAACAAGGTGATAGTTATTATGTTATCTAGTTTTATAGAGTTATTGTCCTTCAAAATAGGTACGAACTTAACTTCAGGCTCTCAGGAAAAATGCCTTTGATAAAACTACTGTTTATTAAGTGAACTAAAACTGGTAATCTCATCAATTATATTTTTCAGTAAATGTACATTAATTTGGTCAGAGCCAGTTAATTTTTTATTTTTTAAAAGCTTAACAATACTCTTAATTTCATCTAAATCTGTTGGAGTTATAAAGTATGAATGTTGATAGTAAATACGTAAAGGTGGAAGGGTATTGGAATGTACAACGTCTGGACGGCTAGACTGATTGCGATAAGGTGATTGTTTATCTTATCAATGATGGAAGGCTCACGCTTAACTTCGCCATTTGTCAATTCAATTAGCTCAACTATTTTCTTTCAAAAACCACTTGTTAAGTTATTTATTACCTTCCACTGCTCAGATACATCACCTTTACAGTTTTCTAATAATGTTGAATAATAATTGTTTTTTTTTTTTTTTAATTGATCACATTATTTAATTCATTAGTATATTTTGCAAAATAATTTTGAAAAACTCTGTCATATGGTCTTCTTGTAGAAATTTTATATAATTTTTTACATCTCAAATTTATGTAAAATGTTTGGTGTTATCCAGGGACTTTACAATTTAGCCTTTAACAATTTAGAACTACCATTTGTCTTGCTACTTCTAAATATACAATTACTTAAAATATCAATAAACTTACAATACACAGTATTTACATCATTTTAGATAATGCATAATGTTTTAACTAAACATCTGTAACACACTGTTATTTACATTGACAAAATAACAAAAATATGTCCCCTAATATTTTTCATATTCACAAACCCCTAAGGCCTAAATAAAAGATCGCGATTCCTTTCCGTGCAAGACAAACCGCAGCACGGAATAATATCCCACTTTGGCCCACTATCAAGGCCAATCGGCGACAGTAGACAGGTGGAGGGGCGACAGTAGACAAGTACTTCCGGACGAGCGTCTCAAGAGAAAGAGAGAGAGAGAATGGGGGAATGAGTGGGAGTGATTAGTTTCCTTTACTGCTCACAGGCTGTGCAACCGAACAGTTGAAACTGGAGGCAATTTCGACCTCTTTAACTTGATTGACGACAGGTTGCAGCACGGTCGCTCCCATATTCCGTGCCTCAATATTTAACATTGGATGGAACCATCTTCTATGTATAGTAAAATCAATGGTTGTATTTTCTTTTAGCAGTCATTGCAAACAACAAGTCCTCCAGAGGCAGCCATTATCAATCAATGATAACGTAATTGAAGTTATCATTACTCAGACACATCGTTCCAATCTGCTCGTAATTGGAAAACAGGAGTGGAGAGATGGGTTTTGAACAACCGAGTCAGATGAACTAGTCAGCTTAGTGAACGAGTGAACTAGTTTGTTCATTTCATAATTTCATTAGATTGTAACCAGTTCAATTCAAAGTGAACAACAGAGGTGGGAAATCTTCAGTCAGTTGTGACCTAACCTAAAACTGTGTGAATGGAACAGAAGTGCTGTTCTCTTTATGATGCAAGAAAGGGAATTTGCGCCTCAAACTCACAGCTATATTAGACGAACGAACAAACTAGGTAATTCATTCGAATACGCTAGATGAAATGAACTATACCAACGATTGAATACATTAACAAAATAAGTACTGTCATATTAAATTGGTTTTATCTTTAAAATACCAATTACATGTAATAAGAATCTAAAAATTAGCATTGACAGAATCAATAAATGTCATTATTTATTTTTACCAATATTAGCAATAAAATCTGAAATTTGAAGAAGGTAGTTTGCAAAAATTTAAAAGTGTGAATAATAAAAAGTGTCAATAAAACAAATTCTCATAACAAAACCATAAATCAGTCTATCGGCGCTTGTGCAAGTGATGTGTATTGTACAAGTTTGTACACCCTTGACTCGTTATTCGCTAAGTCTTAAGTCATTTTGAACTAGTTTATTAGCCTAGTCCATTGCAGTGAACAAGTCGGTCTTGAAATAGTCTTCCTTTACGGTCTATGACGTCCAAACAATGAGTTGAATTGAAATTCTGGGAAACCTTTTTTCTATTATTTTTTTTAACAAAATAAAGATAAAGGTAAAAATATTACCAGAATCATGAAATGTTTGATGGCCTTCTTCTTGAAATAGTGACAAAATCAAGATCTTAATTGCCTAACTTTTCTAGTGAGGACATGAGTTATGTATGAGTAGCTTAGTGAGAATAACGAGGAGGCATTAAGTGTGTAAATGAGGAGATTAATTTTTATAACTAGAGATATTTGTTTATATACACATTAACCGTAACTTGAAAGTAAAACTTAATTCTTTCATGTAAATAATCTGTTAAGAATTTTTTTTTTTTCAGTCTGAGTTCAAAGAGATTATAGATTTACCTGATCCAGATGATACTTCTACCTCTGAACGAGAGACTCTGAGGAAAGCTGATGAAGACCATAAATTCAGCTGTGATCATTACCTGGCTGATTTCATGGAACCAGAAGTAGTGGCTGAGTATCTATCATTTTCACCTTATTGGCTCAATCAACCATCTAACAACAAAGGTTAGATTTACAAAATACAATGATTTTTTTAAAAGTTGTTAAAGGGTTTGCTTTATTTTCTCAGAAACCACTTTACTTTTCACTTTTCCACTTTCTTCAGTCTGTTTCACTCTACGATAAATGCATTATTATAAGTTTTCATCTCAAGGATTTCTTTTGTAATAATGTTTACATTGAATCACTTAAATTGTCATTTAATAGATGCAAAACTATTAAAGGTATGATTACATGTTTTTATGTAGCCATAAATAATAATTACAGAATATATAAATTATTTGAGTAGTATCAAAATATTCAGCATTTGAAAATATTTGATCTTATCTGGAAATGGAACATCAGTAAACTTATCTGATAATATAATTTTATCTGTAATGGGGTCAAAATTTGTTACATTTTATATGTTGACCCATCATATTTATTATTTATTATGCATGTTATTATTAGATTGTTATTATTATTATTAGATATTATTAGTTATTAATGCTTTATTGTAATTGGCTGTAAAGCTGTAATGAAGCATTGTAAAAATAAATAAATAAATATTTGTGTCTGTTGTGGCAGGTATAAAGTTCCACTCAATGTCCTCTCTGAATGGAGCGTTGCCATTGCCTGGCTATGACAGGTGGGGTCAGGCATAAGGTTTACTCTGTGTCTCATGACGCCAATAAACCAACTTCGCTGCCTAGACTTTGAAAATCAGATTAACAAATTAATGTCTGAACATATTCATATAACTCTTCTACAGCATGGACGAGTTTTATAATATTTGTTAGTTCCAGTTTTAAACAAATTGACACATCATAATTTTTTAATTGTTTGATTTGTAATTGTGAGACGCCTATGTATTATGTTTGTAACTATTTCAATTCATGATATATTTGCTAATCTTGATGATTATGTAAATATAGTGACTGTCTATTGACATACTACTCATTGCATGATATAATACTGAAATTAAGCTTATTGATAAACAATATCAATAAAATTTTTATTTTATTAATATACCAATTTGACCAATTTTAACAACCACTTTGAATTGGTGTTTTTCCTATATGTCACATGTTCAAATTACAGGTTGGACCAACAAACCTTAAATTCTTGAATTGGTTTTTTTTAAGATACAATTTTATAACATTTACAAATCATTTCTATAAATGGTTCCTTTTGAATTGGTACTGTATTTTATTTAGAATTTATCAGTAATTTAATTATGAAAAGGAATGGGTTAATGTAATAATACAAGAAAATAGCAATATTAGTGTTTAACTATAAGTTAGTAAATTAATTATTTACAGCAGACTACTAAAGATCAAATCCAATTTTTACATTTTCTAAACCCCACAAGGAAAAATCAATTACTAACCCTTAACATCACCATTTCAAATATGCGAAGATTTTTATTTCAAAGGCACAGTTCCTTAACAACAAATGATAATCACTTGGATTGTTCACTGTAATGTCTTTGAAGTGAAACAAGCCAAAGTAATATCAAGGAATCAGTGTACACATATTTCTAATAATAATAATATACTAAAGAAAAACTAGGATTGGCAGCATGCAGGTTGGTAATACTGTGTTAGGCAGGCATTATTTATAATATTTTACATGCAAATGGAAATGAGTCAACAACATGAACCATGCCGAGGTTATTAGAAGTGATTCCTGGCAGAACTCTGTAAACACTGCTACTGTGTTTGAAACTATTGAAACTAAGTTGGTTTTTGTCCAACTTGAAGAAGATGCACAGAAAATGTACCGACTTGTCTTATGACTCTTGCATGTTTCTTGTGTTTGTACCAGTGGACTTGTCTGTTCTAGTAAACTCTGCTGATGCCCTCTCTCACATATTATATTAATTACAGGTTTAGGACTTTATAACCTAACCTAAGTATTAAGTGAATGAAAACTCTATATTTATTCTGACACTGTAAAGAAATATTTGTATGTGCAGTGAAATTTACTGATAATGAACGAGAATCTCTAAAAAAGCTGGGAAACAAGGAGTTTTTATTGAGCAAGGAGGATAAGCTGTGTGCAGGCCTATCTCTGGTAGACATTATGTTTGCATACGCCTACAATCATCGGACCACTCTAGGGGAAAACTCTGTGGAATCTGCTTGGACTATCAACAAATTAAGTCCTACTCTCTCCTGGTTTGCAGTAAGTTGCTGGGATTGGCTTTTATTACTCTATTTATTAAGATTTAATGTATTTATACACTTTTTTGTATGTAACGATTTACTTAACATCCCTTTGTGTAGGCTATACAAAACTGCAAAGGTATATTTATAATGTGACTAAAAGTTAGGAATGTTGTTATTAATCTCTTCAACAGAGCCAATGAAAAAGTTGTTGAAATTATTGGCCGAAGCAAAAAGCAAAGCAGATTGCTGCTTGTTCTTCTATATTTATAAAAGAGGATGTTTGTATATATATATATATGTTTGAAGTTTGATGCAGATCCGTCCACAGGGTCCCGCCCCACGGGCTCCTAAAGATCCCATGTTATTCAAATGGAGAATCTGAATCGTTTACAAAAAACATATGACTGTGTGGTTTAATGTAGTTTCACATGCCATAAGCAGATTGAAGTTCTCACAACAACAGTACTGTATATGTTTTGATTTATTGTAGTTCAACATTTCACCTTGAGAGTGTAGCATGGTTTTTTTCTATAATTCTTTTTATTGCTTTATTTTGGTATGTCAATGAAAAATGAAAGGCGAGACAACGTCCGCCGGGTTCAGCTAGTATTAATTAAAGACTAAGTAGATTTGCAGGAATGAGCAGATTTCACAGTATGTTTGACATTTTCCGTTAATTTAAGCTGCTTAAAGTGTAAATTCCTTTCTCAGACCTCACATTTTAGGAAAACAATTAGGTCTGGTGTTGACCAAATTGCTTAATACTTAGCAATATCCAACCAACAATTATACTTTTGTAGAAAGCTCTGCGATGTTTTATATTTGTTCTCTTAAAACTTTTATTACTGATTATCGGTATCAGTTTCATAATTTACAATAAAACTGGGTCCAAGACTGTATACTTATAGTTATGTTTGACATTGAGGATTTGATTAATTATGTTCCAGGTTCACACAAGCATCCGACAAGTAGTAATCAGTTGTTTCCGTCGTCTCTTAACATATTCCCACTTTCGTCACTGGGATCTTGCTCAACTTGTTTTGAAGGATACATTAGCTATTTTAAAACTAGGTAAGTATTGTTTTTATAATAAGGTTGTTTTCACATATTTCATCCAAAGGTAATAGTAATAAGTCAGTTTGTTTAGGATCTTAATCATATTTTATTTGATGGAGCACTTACAGTTAGTAAATAACATAACATGCAATGCATAGAAAGCTGTTGGAAAAAATGTATGTTTTAGTTTTGTATATAAGGCTGGATAAGACATCAGCAAACTTCCCTAAAAGATAAGTCCTCAGATGTAAACAAATAAAGAAACATATTATGACATAATGTTCAGTGGCACTGGCACTTACATCAGGTGAGTATAATCACCCATTCTCAGTCTCTACTCACCTGAGGAAAGTGTCAGTGGCACTGGCACTTACATCAGGTAAGTATAATCACCCATTCTCAGTCTACTCACCTGAGGAAAGTGTCAGTGCCACTGGCACTTGCATAAGGTAAGTATAATTACCCATTATCAGTCTCTACTGACCTAAGGAAAGTGTAAGTGGCACTGGTACTTGCATCAGTAAGTATAATCACCCATTCTCAGTCTCTACTCACCTGAGGAAAGTGTCAGTGGCACTGGTACTTACATCAGGTAAATATAATCACCCATTCTCAGTCTACTCACCTGAGGAAAGTGTCAGTGGCACTGGTACTTGCATCAGGTAAGTATAATCACCCATTCTCAGTCTCTACTCACCTAAGGAAAGTGTCAGTAAGAATAAGAATAAGAATAAGAATAATTTATTCCTTTAAACATGGTACAATGCATGCAATTGGAAACGTCAAAAAATTTGATTAAGACTACACTTAACCTAGCAGATTACAAGCAATTTGTAATTGAGTATCTTTCCTAACCTATATTATTAAAAAAGCTACTTACAGTAGTGTTCGGCAGGTTGAAAAACTCTTGGAATGAGTATAAAGGATTTGCCAATAATAGACCCACCACACCTCTTTTGAATTTAGAATCTGACAGGTTCCGAGCTGTACAAGGCAATTTGTTCATTAGTCTACAGCCAAGAATAGAAGGACCTCTCTGGGTATGTCTTAATCTAACATAAGGAATGTCGATCATGTGCCTCTGCCTAGTTCTGTGAGTGTGGATGTCACTTCTCAGTTCAAGATCAGTTAATTTAGCCTTTGTTTGTATGAGCAAATTTAACACAACAAGACAGTTAACTGTAAGACAAGACATTTCAATGAATATAGGTTTGCAGTGTTCATCCACCGCAGCACCCGTAACAACACGAATAGCTCGCTTTTGAAGCAGAAGCACACAACTGACACCTGGAGCACAGCCCCACAGTTCCAGGCCATAAAGTAAGACACTCTGAAAAAAGGCCATATAGGCCATCCTTAAATAATCTTTTGGGACACAGTCCCTTAATCTCCTTAAAAGGAAAATTACCCTGGATAGTTTGCAACACACATAGTCAATATGAGCATTCCATGTAAGTCTAGAGTCAAAATGGACACCAAGTAATTTTATACTATTTACACTATGTACAATATGCCTCAAAGTAAAAATAATTTTATGTGTTTTATCTTCATTGAGCAAAAAAGAATTAGCCCGGAACCATGTCGAGACATATTCCAAGGATCTTTCCATGGAGGCCTTGAGACTCTCTAGATTCTCTTCCAGACTAAACAAAGTGGTGTCATCTGCATAGCAAATCACACCAGAGTCAAGATTACATGAAATATCATTTGTCATTATTAAAAATAGAAGGGGATCAAGAATTGACCCCTGTGGCACTCCATGCTTGATTGCAGTAGCCCGAGACCATTTACCACCAACATAGACTGCCTGCTCACGGTCACCCAGATATGATCTGAATAGATCAAGGTCAGAGCCACAAACACCATAGAATTTCATTTTTGACAAAAGAATACTGTGATCCACAGTATCGAAAGCCTTACTGAGGTCACATAGTGTCACCCCAGCCAGGCCACCACGCTCAAAACAATCCATTATTACATTACACAGTTTCTCAAGAGCATTTAAAGTACCCAACCCGGCTCTAAACCCATACTGAGAGGCCGCAAGCAGGCTGTTATTTTCAAAGTATTGATACAGTTGGTGCTTAAGAATACTCTCAAAAACCTTCGAGAAAGTAGGCAAAATAGCTACTGGTCGAAAGTTCTCAGGAAGATCCCAGCTGCCCTTCTTATGAATAGGGATAATTTTAGCACATTTCAAGACATTTGGAAAAATAGATTCAGATATACAAGAATTTATACAGTAGGTAAGAGGCATCACAATATGATTGATTATTTGTTTAAGAAAGTTGGTTGATATGTCATAAATATCCTTACTGGCCGATTTTTTTAACTTGCTCACCACTTGCAAAACCTCATTACAAGAGACATGACTAATACCAAAAATACAATTTGGCCTTTCAACGTTCAACAGTAGATCCTCTGCGGCCACATGAGATGAACCACAATTTTTTCTTGCATAAATCACAGAGTCAATAAAGAATGAGCTCAGATCATCCGGGGACAGAGAAACCGTGCGTGGCTGAGAAGAGACACCCTCGGACCGTATAACCCTCCAAGCGCCAGCGCATCTGTTTGAGGAAGATTCAATAAATTGAGCATTTGCATTTCGCTTAGCCTGGTTTAACTTGACCCTATACTCCTTTTTCAAGGCAGTATATATTCTTTTGGCCTCAGCAGTTCTGTTTTGTCTGAATTGGTCATATGCTAGCAGCATCCATTTCCTTAATATATGTACTTCATCATTCAACCAAACCTTAACTGGTCTCTTTGTACAAGTGTTTATATTTTTAATGAGTCTGACAGGAAAATGTTGGTTAAATATATTTTGAAAAATTTTAAAAAATAAATTGAACTTGTAATCGGCATCACCATGATCCAGAAGGTCTTGCCATCCAATAGTATCGAGCT
This sequence comes from Stictocephala bisonia, assembly GCA_035578905.1. Lineage (NCBI taxonomy): Eukaryota > Metazoa > Arthropoda > Insecta > Hemiptera > Membracidae > Stictocephala > Stictocephala bisonia. The sequence continues at coordinate 95,344 of JAQJVL010000760.1, read as the reverse complement.
CCTCACAGAAAAGAGATATTCTCCATTTACTGATTAATCTCACAGATTTCTTTACAGAATCAGTACTGGTGTTGACAGTTTGAGGGTTAAATGAGAAACAGATCGCTTCATGGTCACTAATGCCATATGATTTTACACTTACCGAGAATTGATTTTTCGGAATATCGGTAGCAACATTATCAAGACAGGCATCAAACCGAGTGGGTTCCCAGACAGCACAGTAAAGGTCAAAAGATCTCATAAGGTTAAGAAAGTCAACAATCTTCCCGTCATTCCTTAAGTTTAGCACATCCAGATTGAAATCTCCGCCAATTATTATTTTAAAATCAGGCCTGTGTCTGTTCAAATGAGACATCAATTTTTCGAGAGCATCAAAGAAGAGAACTAAATTACCATTTGGGGAGCGGTAAACACCAATGAAATGATATTTATGTCTTTTAATAAAACACAGGAGAACTCGTGATCGATTTCTTTACAAAACGAGCCAACATCAATGATCTTGCTTTTCACAAAAAGTTCTTTCTCAACAAGAATCGCCACTCCACCGTTTTTATGATTTTGTCTGCTAAAACCGCAGGCCAGCTTGAAACCTGATACACTTAACAAGTTAAGTTCATCCTCACAAAGCCAGTGTTCAGTGAGGCATAGGACCTTATAATTGTCAATTGATAAAATCGCTTCCAATTCAAGTGACTTATTTCTAAGACATTGAATATTTAAAAATAAGAAAGAAAAACAAACCAATGAAATATGCATTTTTCCAGGTACTATATCACTTACTGGTTTAGAATTGGTTTCCCTAAAAAAACTCTACTATTTACAAAGCTATCTTTACGCTTTTGAATAAATCTCTTAACTAAAGTCCCTATAGGCCAAAACTCTGCCCTTAATACTTCGTCACTATAGCATGCAGGTATAGCAATTTTAAAAGAGGAGTAAGAAGCATACCTGGATGTCAGTTCTTCACATTCAACACAATTCATGATATTTGCTTGTTTAAAATATTCAATCACTTGCTCCTTAGATACAGTTGGATCAAGTCTAGAAATAAATAACACAACCCTTTTTTCAACTGATTTTAAAAGCACAGACTCACTATTTATCTTTGTACCTATGACAGGCTTGGTTGACCTATCTTTAAGGTTAGGATTGATTTGTTTTGGTTTTGACTTTAGTTTAGCAGCATAGCTAGGCCTAGCAGACTTGTTTACATTTCCAATTGGTGAAGTGAGGTTATCCATCGCTCGCGGACCCGTAGCAGAAGACAACACAGGTTTCACCATCAAAACATCAGAATTAATTCCAGGATTCGAATGTGACTGTCGACGCTCTACACCAGTACGTACAGTTGAACTATACGATGAACGAGTTTCAGTTGAACTCGAATCCAAGGACGAACGAGTCTCCATTGGAATCGAATCTGAGGAAGAACAGGTAGCAGACGCCGAATTTCGTTCCATCATCTTACGTAGTTGCAGCTTAATGGCCTTGTTTTCATTTCCGAGCTCAGACAACCTTTCCGACATTTCCAAACTGTTTTTACTGATTTGGCTTAGTTCTTGTACAATAATGTTCAACATTGCTGACTCATCTGAGATCATCTTCGTATCAATCGTATCACTCCTTGGATCAGTTGGATCTGTCCCATCACACTTGATCCCAACACTCGTAACACACGAAACACAGAACCATTTCAGACCCGTCATGTCGGCGATACACTTGAAATGGTCATAATATGATTTTGAAACCCCAGCACACGTAATATGCCACCATTTTTTACAAATTCCGTCACAGAAAATAGCATTGTGCCTATCCTGTACGATTTTTTTACAGGAGCCACAGAAACATTTCACTTGATCAGCCGCCATCTTGCCGCCAAAAAAGTATCTGGTACTTGCATCAGGTAAGTATAATCACCCATTCTCAGTCTCTACTCACCCGAGGAAAGTGTCAGTGGCACTGGTACTTGCATCAGGTAAGTATAATCACCCATTCTCAATCTCTACTCACCTGAGGAAAGTGTCAGTGCCACCGGCACTTATATCAGGCAAGTATAATCACCCATTCTCAGTCTACTCACCTGAGGAAAGTGTCAGTGGCACTGGCACTTACATCAGGTAAGTATAATCACCCATTCTCAGTCTACTCACCTGAGGAAAGTGTCAGTGGCACTGGTACTTTTATCAGGTAAGTATAATCACCCATTCTCAGTCTCTACTCACCTGAGGAAAGTGTCAGTGCCACCGGCACTTATATCAGGCAAGTATAATCACCCATTCTCAGTCTCTACTCACCTGATGCAAGTGTCAGTGGCACTGGCACTTGCATCAGGTAAGTATAATCACCCATTCTCAATCTCTACTCACCTGAGGAAAGTGTCAGTGCCACTGGCACTTGCATCAGGTAAGTATAATCACCCATTCTCAGTCTCTACTCACCTAAGGAAAGTGTCAGTGGCACTGACACTTGCATCAGGTAAGTATCTCTACTCACCTGGTATGTTTTATGATGCTCTCTCCTACTATACTCATTCCTGGCATAGTAACCTTAAAACTAACTTAAAATGGTACAGTTTTGGATGTTCTCAAGATAAAGTTAACTTTTGGGAGCTTCTCATGAAAAAGCAAACCAATTTGGTTTTTATTCATTTATAAAAAATATAAAAATTGTTTGTAGAGTAATAAAGTTATATTTTCCATATAAAACGGTTTATTTTCTTCAGAAAACTTCAGAAAGTATATAATTCATCGTTTATATACTTTCCGTCAGTTTCAATTTATTACTAAAACAACTGTCCAGCACTGAGCTCTAAATGGTTGATATTTCTACGAGCTCAAGCTCTGCCAGGGTTGCCTTGGTCTTGGCTCAAATTCAAGTACTTGTGCAGAACAAAAAACAAAATATGCGTGGGTTTAGATTTTATACTCTTGTGATTTCTATTTAGACAGCTCATTACACCTCATGAGACTTAACAAATTCTGCGGTTCTGGTTCCAGAAAAACGTAAATGGAGAGATAGCTTTCATATCAGAAATGTTTCGGGTGCGAAAAGTGCTGATAAATAAAACAATCAAAGGACAATATCCGCCCACAAAATAAACAATATATCTTTTTCAGAAAATATCTGCCCGTAGAAGGCTACTTCCTTATCAGTACGTAACTTGGCCACGAGATAAACAAAATATCTAAGTCAGAAAATATTCGCCCATAGTCTGGCCACTTTCTTATCAGCACATGAAAAGAGACAGATGACATTAATGAATAGAAATTCACACGTAAAGGCAGTGAATTAAAGCCATTAAATTTTAAAATACACAAAATACATAGCGGCAGTATACTACCGCCTGGTCTTTTTCGCTTTTTTTCCAAACAGCAGTATACTGCCCCCTAATCCTTTTCATAAATAACACAGGCGGCAGTATACTGCCGCTTGGGATTGAAAGTAGGGATGGGTCAGTCCCTGAAGTCGGTTGTCGGTTCTGTCAGTTATTGACAAAAGAACCGGAACTGAGAACCGATAGGAAAATCTCGGTTCTGCAGTCCCGATTCTAGAAAAACGCAAATTGCTTTCATATCAGAATCGTTTCAGGTGTGAAAAGTGCTGATAAACAGAACAATCAAACGACATCTGGCCACAAGATAAACAATATATCTGTCAGAAAATATCTACCCGTAGAAGGCCACTTTCAGTATGTGATTTGGCTACGAAATAAACAAAATATCTAAGTCAGAAAATATTCGCCCATAGTCTGGCCACTTTCTTATCAGCACATGAAAAAAGACAGATGACATTAATGAATAGAAATTCACACGTAAAGGCAGTGAATTAAAGCCATTAAATTTTAAAATACGCAAAATACATAGCGGCAGTATACTACCGCCTGGTCTTTTTCGCAGGTTTTCCAAACGGCAGTATACTGCCCCCTAATCCTTTTCACAAATAACACAGGCGGCAGTATACTGCCGCTTGGGATTGAAAGTAGGCATGGGTCAGTCTCTGAAGTCGGTTGTCGGTTCTGTCGGTTATTGACAAAAGAACCGGAACTGAGAACCGATAGGAAAATCTCGGTTCTGCAGTCCCGATTCTAGAAAAACACAAATTGCTTTCATATCAGAATCGTTTCAGGTGTGAAAAGTGCTGATAAACAGAACAATCAAACGACATCTGGCCACAAGATAAACAATATATCTGTCAGAAAATATCTACCCGTAGAAGGCCACTTTCAGTATGTGATTTGGCTACGAAATAAACAAAATATCTAAGTCAGAAAATATTCGCCCATAGTCTGGCCACTTTCTTATCAGCACATGAAAAGAGACAGATGACATTAATGAATAGAAATTAGCACGCAGTAGAATAGGCATCCACCAAATAGAAAACTGGACTTTCAGTTTTTGTTCAAGACTCCAGAGTCCCTGAGTTCCACACTTGTTTACTATATCATGACCCTTTTTTATCACTTCCTGCCTGATAAAAAAAGCCTTGTGGAAACATTCCATTTGGTTTACAACTCATCTAACATTCTGAAATCAATTATGCTTCTAGTTTTATTGTGTATTTTGAAAAATAGAAGGTTTTTATTATGAACTTAAGATATTAGAGTTTATTTATTTAGACTTTATTGTAATGAAAAAGAATGCAAACAAAACCTAGGGAATTGGAATGAAAAATAAATGTTTAATATTAATATTGTGTCAAAACTAAACAATATGAGTCTTTAGCATTTTTATTAAAATAGTTACATTTTTTAAAACTATTTTTTTCTTTTTACAAAGTCTTAAATTGGATTAATGTATTAAATTGCATTTACTGACCCAAATTAGTTTATTATTTCTTAAATTTAAGACAAAATATATACTGAAATTTCTAAAAACATTTATGATATTATTGGCTGTATAGTTTTTTATGAATGTGAGTAGCATTTATATTGTCTTAATTCAGTATTATCACCAATTGAGAAAATAAACAATAGTTTATAAAAATAGTTTTTTCAATAATTAATAAAAATAATTTTTTAAATTAATTATATTATTATTTGTTTTTTTCTGTTCGTTTTTGATGTATTACAATTACATCAACCTCTTAAATTTAGTTGTGGTAATTTCAATCAATTGATTTTTTTTAAATAAATTGTATTACTAAACCAGACTTAAAATGGCAGGTTATTTTTAAATTTTCTCTGGGCTTATAAGTTTTGTAATTTCCTCAAGGTAAATTTCAATTGCATACTAATTTGAGGATTGTATTTCAGTTAACTAAATTATATACTTTTTAAAATTTAAATAAATACTTTTTTGCAAAAAGTGTAAACAATCATACCCTGAGAAATGTTACCAATTCTCTAGTTATTGAAAATATTGTATGTCCATTTATAGATTTTTAGGGTATATTATACTTCGTATTATTCCACATAATTTGTTGATTCACTGCTGTAAACTTACTAGAAAAATTTTCTGAGACATTCTCAAAAAGTACTCAGAACCAAGAACTGATTTTAGTAAAGAACCGAAGCGGAACTGAAAAAAAATGGAACCGAACCATCACTATAATATAGCAAGTTACTGAATGTATTAAATACAGCAGTTACAGTATGTAATAATGTGCATTGTTAAATAATTCCATAGGAAGAAGACAGGTGCTGAAGTGTCTGGTGGAAATACAATCACTATTCTCTCAGAGTGAACCAAGATATCTCCTCAACCAACTGTACATCTCCGATTACTGTATCTGGGTGCAAAAACTATCGGATCGCAAACTTGATAAACTTTCTGGCATGCTAGAACAGGTTGGTCACTATTAGTCTAATGTATCAAATAAAATGTGCAGGTTCTTATCTTTTGAATAAATGCCAATCATTTAAAACAAGTAGATCGATTTGTCTTGGATTATCTAAATTCAGGGAGATATTTTAAGAATCCAGCTGATGTTTAGTTCTGTAACTACCTATCGGTAGTTACTAGCTGCCAGTAGTTGTATGGGCAGGTGTAGAGTCAGTAGGGGTTTCAAGTAAACTTATAGTTAGTTTAGTCCAGCTGAAATGGTAGACTTCCACCTAGACGGGTATTTAGTTAAAAGAAGTTTTTGCAACAGTGGGATGGCAAAAATTCAGATAGTCCAAGAATATATGGATTGCTATTAGAACTTATGAATTAAAGTTGCGGAGCCAGCTGATGATCTGCTTGAAACTTAATTTGGTTACAACTGTAAATTCCCAAGAGAACGTCTGTCTATTAACATCAGGAATGGCTCTGGACCTCTCAGAGACTTCTGGATTAGCAAACAATACTGTGATCAACTCTGCATAAATCGGTAAGTTCATTGTTGGCAATGTAAAATGAATAATGGAGAACCTGCTATAGCCTCGTGTTGTATATTCTTTGCCTTGTGTTGTAGATACTTGCGGAAAGGAGAGTTGTAATCATGATTGACTGTACGTCATCTCAACAGTCACATCTGAACAGGAAAACACCACAATATACACATCAGTTTAGGATCAAATTGAATACGGAATTAGTAAATGTTATCTTTAATGAATGTTCTGTACATGAATGAGAAATTGTTGGCAAGGTTAACCAACAACCTAACCTAACCTACAGGGCCCTTTTTTATGAAAATTCTCATACAAAAAATACATAATTTAATAGTTTATCATTTTAACCATTCCATTAAAGTATCATGCAGGGTTTTCTCGGATAAAATTTGGAATCTTTTCTGTTTTTATAAAACAACTTTTAACCCATTGGAGACCAGGCCAAAAATTAGTGTATCCCAAAAACTTACTACCCCATTTTGGTAGATGGCCTCAAAAACTGCACAGTCTAAAAACATGTACATTTGAAATCGTTTAGAAAAAATCATAAACTGGGCCTCTATGCATGTATCAATAAGATGTTGGTACTAATATGTTCAGAATGAATTTGAATTTCATTTTCAATTAAGTAAAATCTAATTTTGAAAGAAAACATTTTTTTACACAAACGTGTAATGATTGAAATTTACTACTTCACTAAAAGAAGAACAGTTATATGGAACCAAATATTCTCTTATTTTAATTTAAAATTATTTACTGAATTACAGTTACTGAAATACAGTTTGGCTATAACCGATCTGGATTGACAAGTTTGTAACAATAAATTATTTGTTGGACCATTACATTAAATCATCTGAGATCTTGCAAAGACATTCAAATAGTGCTTACTACGGCTGTCATTGCAGAAAACATATTCGTTTTAATATATTTCTTATCAAGGGAGGTTTTAATCTAGTCAAACCAAGTTTAATGAGTACCTTGTACAATTTGTATATTTTGAAGGTAAGCATTTCCAAATGTGACATGGGGTTTGAGTTAGAAGAACTGGAGCATGCAGCATTGTTGGTTCAACAAGAAGAGGAAGAAGAAGAAGAAGAAAATACTCTAGTGAAGGAGATTCAACAGATTAAACTTAATGATTGGTAAGGGCTAAAAAATTGGTTATTTTGATCTGTTCACTATCCTGTAACTTTTTCTAGTAAGTATCAGTGTGTCAACTGCCTGAACCTTTGTAGATACACAGGAGAAGCTATAATTTTCAGATCATCATAATCCATAAAATTTTAACATAATATATCTTGAAAAGGCCTAGTAGTACAAGAAACCAGGTAAAACATTGTAGGAAAATTCTGATTAAATAGAAAGTAGATTAATTTATTTGAAACCTTTTACAAATTGTTAAGGAAGGTCTCAACTCCAGAAATATACCAATTGTAAAATCCGGAAATGGTTCAGTTACATAGTTGCCATCAAACAACATGTAAACAAAAACTGTAAATAATTGGAATAAATAAAAAATACATTACATATTTTTATGAAAATTAGTACCTAGGAAGTTTCTTAGTCGCTTATGATTTTAACATAGAAAATATAGCAAAACAAAATGGTGGATAGGAAATTACGTGTTTCCACTATTATCACAATTGTTACAAATAATAGGTAAACAAATTATAAATACAACCATTTTTTTTGTGTTTTTGAATCATATTTACGTATTTATAAAAGTCATTACTAATGGAATGCTGGTGAATCTGGGAAAATTAAGACAGTAGATTAACACATTCAGTATTACGTGGGTAAAGTAAAGTCGGCTACGCCGTCCAACCGATAGTTGACCATACTGCCTCACTCACATTATTAAATCAGTCTTCGTCCAACCTTTCCCGGGTTTGCTTGCTAGTAGGTCCCGAACTTCTGCGGTATCCTACGAGTAGGATGTGGTTTTCAGTTTCCGGTTACTTTTGTAGTTTCTATTATTGTTATTAATTTTCTTTTTATTTTGAGAAATTAGGACTAAAATTAAGCAAAAAAGAGTTAGAATGTACTGCTAAGAAGGACAAAATTAAATACACTGTATTTATGTTTTAAAAACGCCCTGACCAACCTGAAATGTGGTCTGTAGCATGTTTTGAAAAATTTACATCAGATTAGACTAATTGTAAAATAAAGTTAGAAATCGACCTAATAATAGTAGTTTTTAATCTTTTTCACTTGTTTTACTTAATTCCTTATATTACTAACTAGATTATTACAAAGTAAAGTGGCGTAAAAATTCTTGGACATTAATTTGTTGGCAAAGTCGTTCACTAAGGGCTGATGGCCAACTTGACGGCCATACATAAAAATGACATTTTTTTAGCCTTCCAAACATACAGATTACTTCTGAAAGTCATAAATTAACACTGCACAATAAAAAAAAGTTTTTGAAAAAATGTCAGCCATTGGGGTAAGTTTTTAATTTAAATGTGCAACCACACATGGTGAAAAAGAAAATACGTCCTTAGCACTGTATGTGTTAAGAATATTTCAAAATTATAATAATACAAATTTATATTCAAAATAATTGTCTAGTGGTTTCATAGGTCGCTTATTACGATTTCAAAAACAAAATAATGGTACATTAAAGTGGTAGATGAAAAATCCCAGTTTTTCTCCATTTTAAATAATTTTACACAAAAAGTAGTAAATAAATATTTAAAAATCAAACTTATCTGCATATAGATTATATTCATGGATTAATAATAGTTGCAAATAAATTGCGGATGTTGCGTAAACTTTTCAATCATGGTTGGAAAATTCAAAAAATCATAATTTCAAAAATAGTTGATAAAGGATTTTTTGGCTTCTTGATCATAATTTTAGCTACATAAAAATATAAAACAAAGTCGCAAATGGAAAATCTTGGATTTCCAACATGTTTCTAAACTGCTACGAAAAAAGCATTTCAGTACAAAAAACTTGGTAACATCAAAACATCCATAATATATACGCTTGTTGACTCCTATCAACTGTCAAAATTGAAAATATGATATCAAATTTTCATCTACCAACTTTAAAATAATAAATTTTATACGGAAAATATAAAATTAGATTTTTTTAAAATTGATTAGTTTCAAAGGGTTTACTAATCTTAGAATGTAAACAAATCACTTTTCATCAATATAGTTTTTTATGTTAAAGATATTTTGATTTGTAAGGTTTCATTAGAAAGGTAAATTTATACTGAATAAAAAAAGTCATTACCACTTCTCAAATTAATCAAAACTTTATTGTGTTGTGGTTAAATCATATCATTGTAGAAGAAAAAACCCTAATCAATAAATTCTAATACTCATACCTTTGAATAGGCAAATTGAATTATAAAATAAAGGACATTTTTTTGGTAAATCATCACTACATGTGTAATCACTTGTAATACGCTTTCTTATAAAATTTTCAACAATCTGTCAAAATAACAGCCACAATTTTTGTGCATGTATGATATCACTTTATACTATTAGAATTTTTTTTTACAAAACCAAAGTAAAGTTGGCAACAATTTATTAGGCATAAAGTGGACAAATAGCCAAAGATTATTTAGTTATAATTTTTTAAAATTTTGTGTTATAAGACACTTATTGGTTTTAATCTTATAATTTAAGAAATAATACTGGTTTAGTTTACCTTTTTCTGTCGTAACAGTTCTTCAATTACATTACTGCTATGTACATTTCAAAGCATATAAAGCTTCATCATCAGGCTTTCAAAATCGTCACTGTTTAAAACATTAAAAAACTAAAATTATAAAACATTTAAATACATGAAAACATGAGTACAGCACATTTGCCGGCCGGCGATAGACACCAACTGATGATTTATAATTTAAAACAAGCCACGTCCAGACAAATTTTTTTGGCTCCAAGGTTTTTTAGTTTTTAAATTTATATAGGGGTTTTTACCACGAGAAATCAATTAGGACCGGTCTCAACCCTGGGAAAATTCTTTTTTCTGCCTCAGAGGCTACTAGACTTCCCGTGTATCACAACGAGGCTGCGCAGTAGACTATGACGTCACATGGGTGAAATCAGCTGATTTGTTTATTCTATTAAATACTGGTAACTAAATCTACCAATTGCATAGAAGCATTCAGCTAAATAGTAAGCAAGTTATGTATTACTTATCAGCTGGAATTGTAACTACGGGAATTAGTATTTTTGTGTTCAGTTTTGCCATTTAGCACAGGTGACATCATGGGAGATGCGCGTGATACCTACCGTCTTCTTTTCTAGGTACCGTAGTTTTCGTGTGTGTTTATATATTTACTTAACAGTATAATGTTATTTATTTTGCATTTTGTAGAATAAGGTTAGCAAAGACCCAGAAGTAACACCAGGTTAAGTGTTAGAGAGGGCTTCTTAGCCCTAACTTCGCCTGGTAAAATAAGACGAACTTTAACTTTTAAGTGGGGTATCAAATTAAATGTATTCTCTTACTTGCAATATTCCATCACATTTTAGAAAAGACTTTGTTTATGAGCTCCACTGCCCAAAAACCAAAATTCATGGTCACACTGCTGAAGAATCCTGGCTAGGCCGTAGGCCGATCTTCCTTACGAGACAAAATGCTGAGATCCACAAATGGCACCGTAGCAGAGTGCCTTAGTGAGGCTGCGGGCCGAACTTTTCCTCGCGAGGCAGTAGGCCGAGTTCTACAAAGGGGCCTGTAGAAGAGCGTTTTGACGAGGCCGCAGGCCAAGTTCCTCAAAGAAGCTAAAGGTAAATGCTGAAGACCTCTGAAACTAAATCTTATTAATAACCTACAAGGTAGAGCAACAACAAACAATCTTTAGGATCCTCTGGGAGATATGGATGCTACCTCTTCAGTTTGCAAAATTCAACTGAGCGAAGCTCGGTCTACTGGTACTTTTTTAATAATCTGTTCCTTCTCAAGTTTTGTCTCTAAAATTGTTTTGTACAAGTCACCATATTCGAGATATTCATGTCAAAACAGCCCGTTATTTTTATTTATTGACATAAGCGCCATCTTTAAAATGTGTCATGTAGCCATTGGCTAGTTGTGAAAAAATAAAAAGGAAAGATTCCGAAAGGAAAATTTAATAAATTTAAATTAAGTCCTTATACATATTTACAAAAGTGAAATACTTTTTTATATATTTCAAAAATACAGTTAAAAATTATGTAATTTTGGGGTGAACATTTCAATATTCAATGCTCTATAGTTCATCAAAGCTATGAGTTAATGAAAGGCGGTAAACTTCTTAAAATGAGTTAATTGACCCAATTATTATGTTATTTAAATATATTGTCCCCCATATCAAGGTGCCCTCCCTCCCACTGAGCCCCAAAAAATACGTGGGTATATTTCAAGGAACCACATTGCCCTTGATATAATAAAACCAATCTTAAGAGAATATATTAACTTTCTGTTTAGTTGTTTCTGTTTTACCTGGTTTACTGTATTATTAATATTATAACTGGTTGTGTTTGTACTGTGATTTTAGTAATTTCTCAGTGTGAGTTTTATCCTAGATGTTTCCATGCATGTAACAAAATTTTCATCTCCGAATTATTGTCTTGCAATACAAAATTAAAACTGTACAAGACTATTATAAGACCAACACTATTATACAGACCAGAAACCTGGATAATCAGTAAAAAAATTGAGAAACGATTGATAACTTTTGAGAATAAAGTCCTAAGAAAAATATATGATCCGAGTTTTAAAGATTGGAATTGGAGAATTAAACATAATTATGAAATAAGAAATCTACACAGATCCAGATATAATAGCTGAAGCAAAAAGCAGATGTCTCAGGTGGGCTGGTCATGTCCTAAGAAGAGAGAACGAAACTACCACTAAAAAGATACTAAGGAATAACCCAGAAGGGAGAAGGCCACTAGGTAGGCTAAAACTAAGACGGAAAGACCAGATGCAACGGGACTTGAGGGAACTGGGAAGAAATTAAGACCAAGCACAGGATAGAGCAGGATGGAGGCAATGTGTGGGCAAGGCTAAGTACCATCTGAGGTACAAATGACCACTGCAGTAAGAGTTTTATCCCTTAAAAAAATATTTTAAACATATCCAAGTGTCCCCCTTTACGTTAACAATCTGAATTTTTTAGAATCATTTAGAACAAAGAAAATAAAGAACAGATATTGAGAAGTATGGTTTTCCTTATATCTTCAGACAAATTAATCTAGAATGTGGTATATGCATTTTCTATCATTTTATCAGAAAAAAGATATGCCAAGTTAAACATTCAAAAATAAATCTTGTGTCTTAATTTCAAAATATATTGATCTCTCCTCACAGAGCTAAGTTCCATTCACCACATACTTCTCCAATTGAAGAAAGACCAGCTAATCCCCCCTGAGAAGAAAGTCATGTGCAGCATCAAATATGCAGTCTGCAATATGAGTGACCATTTGCCATCTCTAACTTGTATTGGTTTATAAATTGAATTTTACTGTGAATTTATGTCTTAATTATCCTTAGAGGACTACATTCATAACTATTTTCAAAACCTTGTACTCAAATATTGGAAAAACATTATACAATTTTCTATTTTAATTAAAACAGTTTTATTTCATGTTTTTAGCTCTTCCTCGTGTAGCAGTTCAGATTATGATTCCAGCAGCAGTGAAATAAGTTCATCAAGTCTGGATTCTGACGATGACAGCTCTCCAGAAAGCTGACTGATTTATTTGTATATATAAGCTAGGTCTTGTAAATAAATAAATACATTTAACATCTGATATGTGCTTTCATTATTCGATAGTACTCTTAACTCACTCCAGATTATGGGCAAATAGACTTCTTGAGATAAAAGTATGTACAGTAACTCTTAAGAGTAATTGTCCACACTGAACCACTGTGGCCATGAGCATTCTATTAAAGAAAAAAATAAGCTAGTTGCCTTAGTGCAAAAAGCGATCAAATTTGATAAATTAAGTTCTAGGTATGCTTCCACTATGTCTAGATCAGAAACATTAACACATCCTTGAGAGAATTATCCTTATAGCATTTGATTGCTGTATCTTTATAGATTGGTCAAACTCCCAAAAAATTGTTGGTACATAAACAAAGTAAACTGCCAACGGATTACGCTTGGTTTAAATTATGTTTTAAATTTATTTGCCAAGTCACCTTCCCATACACATGCGGCCCATTACATATATTCCAAATAAAGTAATGTCATGTTGTACCTGGGGAAAAATTATTTGATGTACCTAGAATCGCTAAAGATTGCTTTGTTCATTTTACAATATGACATATAACGGGCCCACTGTGCAGAGTTAATGACCTATACGCATCTCTATTCTGATTCATTCAAGATGGTTAAATGATAAATCCACCCATACATGGTTGCGGTGGTAATTTAAGTGACTACTGTACGTGTATAGGGTGGGTGGGTCAATACCACTGTAATCGTTATGGGGTACCAATGATACGTGTTTATAAAGATGATTTTTGGTTGTGGTGGGTTAATATCATATGTACGTGTATTGGAGTGGGTGGGTCTAATACCACTGTACGTGATAGGTAGGGTGCTTAGGTGGGGTCAACTACTACTGTCCAGTGTGTGTCTAGTCAATATTGTACTACTGTACGTGTATGGTGGGTGGGTCAATACCACCTACGTGTAGAAGGGTACAATGAACGTGTATAGGTGGTGGTGTGGGTCAATACTAACTGTACGTGTATGGTGGTGTGGGTCAATACTTTAAAGAAATGTCTCAAGGTAGAACACATAAAATAATTATTCATTTAAAAAATATATGATTCTGTAAAAATATGCCTTAGAGCAAGAAAAAAATTAGATGTCACGAGCCAAGCAATTGAAGATTCAATTAAGTTTTAAATGATGTTGTAAAGTATCATAATTCTGTATGAAGATCTACTGAAAAATCAAGTGCTGGCTCAACATGTAACCAACTGTAAGGCATCTGGTGTTAAATGTTATTAATACAGCATAAATTATGATGTAAATGAAGTATTTACATAAGGAAAAAGCATATTAAGTCTTTGAATCAAGCTGCTTGTATGGATTATGGGCTCACCATTCTTGATCTTCGATAACTTGGTGATTAATTTTAAGAGAACAAATTTTAATATCCACTGAAATAGGATGAAAATGATTATCTGGATAAGGTTGGACTAGATTATTTTTAACACAACTTACTGCAGTTATCTTTGCACAGACAGAAAACCAAATATCTAGAGGTAACTCATTCAATAACCCCAAAGTTGCAGAATTTTTTAGTTACCCTAATATATCTATGGCCATAACAGGTTTTCAGCCTTAGAAGATTATATATTTTGAATATGAGGAGTCTCTAAACTGTGCAAGATATACAAAAAGTATTAGCTTCTAAAGGTGTAAAAGTCATTAGAAGCATGGCTTCTGCAGAGCAAGGAACCAATTTAAGGCTGATTGCTACATTGAATGCTATAGGTAACTCTGATTCCCGTTGTAAACTTTAAATTAAATATACTTTAAAATGGAGGACCAACATGAGCATCACAGTCTGGTTGGTCCAATAAAGACATATTTTACTAATATTTTGAGCACTATGTGAAGCACAAAAATACTGTTAATAGGTCAATTATTTGGCTACTAGACAATCATGAAAGTCATGTTTCATTAAAAACCACTAACCTTGCAATAAAGGTAGGTTTGCATATAAAAGTGGAAGGTTTCCATCCCCACACCTTCCACAAGATGCAGCCATTGCATTTCACAGTAGTGTGTCATTTCAATTGGTATAGCTGTATAGAGTGAATGTCAAAACCACCTACTTAAAGAAAAAGGGAAGCTTCTGACAATTGATTATGTTGCAAAGTGCGCTGGAAAAGTCTATAACAACTCTTTTACACCAGCTAACATTATTCAAGGATTCCAAGTTAGTGAAATATACTCCCTAGACAAAATCGTTAGAGCCTCCTGCTAGTCTAATGATTATCACTAATGACTTCAATGCAGGGGTCAAGGGTCAAATTCCTGGAGGCCCAACAAATTAAGCTTGATGGGTTTGGACTGTTGTGCCATAACAACAATGAAATACTCAGTTTAAAATGCCATTGGGTTGAAAGAAAAAAAAGTGTTTCATAATCATGAATTTCTACCTTTAAGTGTTACAGATTGTCCAGATCTCACATTTGACCGAATAAGGCTTACTCAAGATTCTCCTGTAGGAAACTCGGATGATCAGCAATCAACAATTCTTCAGGGTCTGTTTCAAACTCATTGACAGATTTACAAGCCAAAACCATTTTGCAGAAATGAATACCTTTTTCCATGCCACTACTTTATGATCCAGACCAGATAATAGATAATAATAAATTGGTTGGTAGCGTAGTTGGTTCAATCCCAGCTTCATGTGCTAAAGGTTCTCAGTGCGATCCCAATCAGAGTCAATACATTTTGAGAAGGATCAGCTGATAATCACCGGCTGTTCATTTGTCATTGGGCTATTAATTAATGACACTTTCTAAGGAATAGTCGGCCTTAGTTTGTAACAATGACTGCATTCACTCATCACACTCATTCGAAATCCATATTCGCCCATATCTTGACGATCGACGTCTTATGAATAAATAAATAAATAGATATGCCGGCCTCTGGTCTATGATACTCTGTCACCTAAGTCTCTTCATGTATCAAAAACTCAAATGATATTTATTGCCATTAAGTAAGAATACAATAGTCTGTGTCAGATAACTTAACCTAAATACAAAATGCAAAGAAATAATACATTGCATGCAGTTTTCAGTCTTGATGCACTTGTAAAATTCAAATAAAAAAAAAAAAATAAAATAAAAAAAAGAAATCCATGCCAAAGTTTAAATGCATCAAACAAAGTAGGTTACATACCTGAAGCCACACTTACTATAATTGCATTAGGCTACTTAAGGGGACCCGGAAGGTCCTATGCTACGCATGTTAAATTCTAGAATTTGGTGCAAACTTTTCTCAGAAAGTACCATAGCTACAGTAATGCAATTTTCACCACATGTTCTATACTTATTACCCCACACTTTAACACAGGGATTTACATTTATATTTAGTTTTAGCAAAGTTTTCAACTTTTTTATAGGTATATTATTTTTTCTGTGTTTTTTGTCAATAAATATTTTTTAATTTGATCATAAACTGTTAAACAAATAAATCCCTCTGTTAAAATGTGTGACAATATGTACATGATATGTAGTAAACATTTTATGAAGTTATCTCCAGTAGTTTTGGAGAAAAGTTTGCACCAAGTTACAAAAACTAGTTTTTCGGAAAATCGCAAAAAACGCAAGCCTGTAAGTAAAATCTTTATTTTCTCATTACCTTTTTAACTAAAACATCCCAGCTCCAAATTTACAATAATATTTACATTTTCTTCCTTATTGTATGCATCATATTTCAAATCTAAATTCCCAAGTTTCCTTTTGGAAGCACTGTCTACACCTTCGAATGATCTAGGTTTCCTCATGGGAGTAGACCTAGGACTAGGGCTGGAGTCAGAAACTTGGTCATTAGTCTCATTACCAACTCTAGGTAAAGGCTTTCCTACAATTTTTTCGTTTCTTGAACACTTTTGCAGGTTTTCTAGGTCTTCTAGGCATTGTAAATGCAATATAAAACTAATAAACACTGCACTAGAAATAATAATTTATCGAAACCACAACACAAGTTTAGAAAACTTTCAAAACAATAAACTTTGAACAAGAAAGAATGAGAAATGTAAACAAACAGAACAGACGAACACTGAATAGTAAGTAAACAGGTTAGCCA
The DNA here is from genome assembly GCA_035578905.1 of Stictocephala bisonia. Classification (NCBI taxonomy): domain Eukaryota; kingdom Metazoa; phylum Arthropoda; class Insecta; order Hemiptera; family Membracidae; genus Stictocephala; species Stictocephala bisonia. The sequence continues at coordinate 78,248 of JAQJVL010000760.1, read as the reverse complement.
ACCAGACAAAACATTATAACCAAAAAATATGAAATGTATACTATAACTAGACCTACACCAAATATGATCTAGAGTGCTAAGGACGGCTGGGATAAAGTACCAAATCCATGCGTGCAATCATATACAAATATATTTTTTAAACCAGTAATTAGTAGCCAAAGTTTTAAGTATTTTATATCAAATTGTTCAGAACAAAATGGCCTATCAGAAACTAATATTAAAAAAAAAAATAATTTTTTTTCATTTTTCACCGACTGGGTCCCCTTAAACATTCCAGATTTATTGGCTGCAATGGATTTGTTAAACAAATAGAAAACAACCCATCCTTTATGTCTGAAATTTTCACCAAATTTAAGTTCCTAACAGTGGCAGGAAGCGCATTATAAAATGTTACACCTGTAACAAAATTAACACTTAGCAATGTTGTACAATGTATTTCTAACAATTTGGAAATCAGTGTAATGTATAGGGACAAACCCGACAAACAACATGCACTTCATAATTTAAAAGAAACTTATCTAGATTAATCTTAATCTGATCTTAATCAAATTAAGATAAACATTGATAAAAATAAATACTACATATACACAGACATATTAATTAGTCCCCTAAATGGAGGCTTGCAATGATCCATCTAATGGACATCACTTAAAATGCACACCGCACAGCCTTCTTCTGAAGCAACCTTGATGGAATGATTCCACAACCTTGAACCATAGGATATGATATTGGAAAAGGGCATGAAAAGCCATTATGGTAAAATCAGTAAGCATCTCCACCTTCAGGATGTTGTCTCAGTAAGAACAATCCTACTTGGCTTGGCGCACAAGGAGTTAATGTGGTTACTCTAACAACGCCGTGGATCAAGCACAAAGCCTAGTAGTTTAACAGGCCCATTAAACTACATACCTAGTTCTCTACATACCTAGAAATACCCAAACTAAAGGTTACTGTTTGGGTCTTAGTCTCATTAGTTCTCCACTGGTGGCGCAGTGCTGTAACCTAGCTACTTGGGAACAAAGTGTTTGGGAGATTGTAGGCGATAGGATCCATGCTCGGTCCTCTTAATACCGACATGGCGTCCGCTCAGTGGTTGCTGTTGGCGTGGACACTACTAGAGAAGTCTGGGGTGTCCATGTTGGGTGGTAGTCATTGTGCGGATGTTGTGTGGGGGAGATAACTGAGTATCAGGCTTGTCAATTAGCTGAAAATCAGACCAGCACTACGTGGTTTGGATTCCACGTAAAGCTGTAGGTCTCTTAGTTGCCCTGGCTGTTGGACTATTAATAAATTGCCCTTTCTGAGGAACAGTTGAACTCAGTTAGTAACCAGACTACACTTATCCACACCACACTCATCCTACACTCATATTATCATTCATATTCGCCTTAAAATACCAACAACGCTGCGTCTGTCTCATATGTAAGAATTTAAAGTAAGGTATTAGCAATTGTCCTGGCTATCGGGCTGTTAATAAATGGCCTTTCCTGAGGAACAGTCGAACTCAGTTAGGAGCCAGACTACACAGGTCATTCACACTTATCCTATACTCAATTATATTTGCTTTAAAATACACAAAAAGTTGTGTTGGCGTATTATATGTAAGAATGAACCGTTCAGTCGATTTGTTTTTTAATTCAGATACAATATTTTCTGTGACAACCCTGTCTCTAATATTGGCAAACAGGGTCGTATCATCAGCATACTACAAAACGTTATTATTTAGGCTGATACACAAATAATTAATAGATATTATGAACAAAAACGGACCAATTATGGAGCCCTAAGGGACGCCATGTTCAAATTCAACTGGCAAAGGATTGGAAGTTTCACCCTGCCAAAAAACTACTTGATTTCTATTACTTAAATACGATTGGAGGACCTTAAGCGCACTAGCCTCCACGCTGTATCTCTCAAGTTTGATTAATAATATGTCATGGGAAACGCAGTCAAAGGCTCGTGAAATATCACAAAGCATGACGCCAAAGACTGCATTAAAATTATCACCTCCATTTTCTGTATTATTTTTTGCAAAAATTGCAAAATATCACTTATCTTTCCTTTATTAATTCAAAGGCCTTTGACTCATTAAGAAAAAGTGAGTCAACTGCGGAAACAGTCGAAACCAAACTGTGCCGGTGCTAGAAGCCCATGCGACTCATAGTACTCATAAAGCTGTTGAAGCATAATGCTTTCAAATATCTTACCAGACACAGGTATTAATGAACAGGTCAATAACTACTGACTATATCTAAGGGCCCCTTCTTAAAAATTGGTATGGTCTTATTTATTTTTTAAGACATCTGGAAATACACCCTCTACTAGACAGACACTAAACAAATGTGTCAAAATGGGTGCTACTATTAATTTTATTCTTCTTTTTTTTCTTAGTATATCTACTCCAGAGGCATTTTTAATATGAGTACTAACGTTATTATGGACAACGGTCCAAACCAATCAAGCAAATGTTTGAATGTTTTAGAAGCACAGTCTACATATCACATATACGTCCTTAATTGTAGTAGGTAGACTCAAACTTATCCATAATATAACCTCATTTACCTACCAAGTGACCCTTCCTATATGCTACCATCGCTTCGACCGGAGACAACTGGATAAGGCATCTAAGTTCAAGTTCATAGTACAATATCAATGACGGCAGAAATATTTATAGGTTTTCATTTAAAACTAGAAGATACAAAGGGACAGGGACCATACCCTGAACATACTCATACCTCACCCCAAGTACAACCTTTTTTAACTACAACAACCCTAGTTATGGTAAAATATTTCCCAAAGACAACAGCTCACGGAAGCTAATCAAATAGAACAAACTGGAAATGAAAAAAATCCAAAATCATAACTGATGCTCAAACAAATTGAGAATGTATAAAATTTTAAATGAAAAAGGCAGAAAGAAACATGTGCAAGAAAGACATAAACAGAAAAGTTGAGCTTGAATAAGTGTTTAAAAATTCCAAAAATAGGTGTGTGTGTTGAAAAGGAACAAAGTATGTATACATATAGAGATACATATTGTCTTATAGCGCATTACACAAACGGATTTTAACAGAACAGACAACAAAATATAAAACCAACCAAACAACTATAAACAATATAAACAAATAAAACCAAATTTATTGCCATTAGTCAATGTAATACATGAAATAGGTCACATCAAATCTAATAATACAGTATAATAATAAAAATATATATTCATCTCCCTCAATTTGAATTGGAAAGTGTGTTGATTTAACAAAATATATTTAAGATACTTTATATTTAAAACCTAAATATCATAATAGATAACAAATGGATTTAAAATAGAGGTGGTGATAGTTGTATCCAACTAAAATACTTAAATTCATGTATATGCCACCTATTCACTCTGTAAACCCAAATCATGAAGAACGTATTCAACCCTCAAGATATCTTAATTACATTGGAAGATAAATTTTGTTGTCTGTTCTGTTAAAATCCGTTTGTATAATGCGCTATAAGACAATGCATATTAATAGGTGTTTGTTTTAATATAGTATACATTTATACCTTCAATAACTAAATTTAGTATTCTTGTTTAAACTGTATTGATTTAAGGTAACGTGAGTTTCATTATCTTGTCAGCTGTGGTTCCAAGAATCACATATCACATTAGTTTGTCAGCTGTGTGGCGTCTGTTCTGGTTCTGTTGTCGTTCGTTAGTTATTAGGATAGTGTAGACGTCAATATTATTCGAATCTTCGTCCAACGAATAAAATGCAAGATTATTTCTATTATTATTTTAATAACGATGGAGACATATTTTAATTATTATATTTTAGGATAATACTATTGTTTAATTAACTAATTATATTATTTATATATGTTGCATCACTAAAACTTGTCGGATCACCATTTTAGGTATGAAAATTTTCTATTTTCAAATTTATTCTATAGTATAATTACATATTATAACATAGTAATAATAAACTCGACAATGAGTAGTTTTTGTGTTCTTGTCCCTAAATTTGTCAACGAGAAGACGCATAGTCATTGATTGGGCAAAGTCAAGGGAATTATTGCTTATTTGAACTTAAATGTTATTTATGCAATTCCAGATTCTAGGTAGACATGAATTTGTACATAGCCTATGCATTATTTTTCACATCATAGGCACAATATGGTATTTTAATCCACTAGATACTTTTATTTCCTTAGAGTTTTACTTATTAAATGGTTTCATTGATAACAGTTTATTTATATCCATTCAGTCAAATGTCCTCAATTGCTCCAGGACACTGATTTGTTTTAATTAAATTTTTATTTTGCAGCTATAGTAATCTTATATAATACGAAATTAACTACGAACAAACAGATTACGAATATTTATTTATTTATATCTGTACTTTTTCTTTGTTAAAAGCTGATTTAGAAGGTGTTGACAAGTCAGCTATTTGTTCCGTTTCATACGATCACTCACTGTTGTCTGTCAGTGCATATTTGTTTATTACAACGATACCAATCATATATAATTTGAAATTAATCACGAATAAAGGTATATTACGAATATATATTTTATTTATTTATATTTCTACTTTTTCTTTTTGTTAAAGGCTGATTTAGAAGGTGTTGACAAGTCAGCTGTTTGTTTCATTTCATACGACCACTCACTCATCTGTCTGTGCATATTCTTTTTATTATGTTCTTTGCTTATATATAGGTTATAACATTTGTTTGTGAGTTTAATTACAATACATTAGTTACGTTACGTTTAGTTTATTAGTAATTTAGAAGTCAACATTCCAATGTAAAACATTTTCTAAGGGCGTGCCTTTAAAATGCTTACCAAACCATAATTGCTAACTTTGTTTTTAGTGTTGTAAAAATGTTAATTTTAATCAAAACTCCACAAAACTTTGTGATTGTGCACAGTTTTAGTTATGGTTCTCAGTTCAGTAACTCATTTGTTTACTGGTAATTTTTTTAAAGATAACTGTTTCTGAATTTGTAAAAATATTGTATAATTAACTGTAATAAATGAAAATAGACCTCTTCTTTGACACAACTAATGTAATGTAGCCCAAATTACAATCCCTAATGTAAACATTGAAAGAACTGTCGAATCAAATTAATTATTGAAAACATATGATGTATTTAACATGTGTTATAAATTAATATCTGCAATAGGATGCAGCAACTACAGAATGATTGTATGTAACAATAACTTTTGATGAAAAAGTTCAGATTTTCTTAAAGTGAAAAAGAAAATGAAAGTTTTTTTGTAGGTACAGTTTTATAGTAAAAAAATAGATATATATATACTGATTAAAAGTAAGCTTTCTATGTATAATGTTACAGAATTTTATGTAATATTATTGACAAATTATTGGTTTGTGTTAACCCTCGAACTGGCGGTCATATTTCTCTGTGGTGGCGGCCGTTTTTAGGCGTTTTGCAAGGTTTTTTTTAAAAAATCACTAAAAATACAAATATTATCCAAATGAGGTAATTGTACTACCATTGTATTCACTAAGACCCATATAATATTTATGTTTAGCAAGTAAAAGCCCCATATCCAAAAAAGGTTTTTTTTTACACTCAAATACATTTTTTTTGTTTGTTTAAGTTTATAAAGTGGGGAGACCATGATGTAAACTCTTAATAATAAAAAAGTGAGGAAAAATCCAAGATAGCCAAAAGTTTCCAAATTTTGTCTAGTTTTCAAAAATATAATATTTATTAGGATTACAACCATAAATGAAGCCTTCAGAATCATAAAACGTTACAAGCGCACAAAACGCAAATTTCAATTTATAGCACAACTATGTATACTGTTATTCATATATATGTTATTCATTGGTATTCCAAAGGCATCAAAGATACTAAAAATAAAGTTTGACTCTCGCTGTGCACGGTGATATGATATATAATGCAACTGAATAATATTTACCTAAAATTAAAGCGCTTGGAAAAAACGATGTTTTAAACGTCGATTTTCGACGATTGCCACTTCACAAACAACTTTTGAACGTCGATAATCGATGTTTGCCAGTTTTAGGGTTAATAAATAAGAAAGATATAGGCTCAGGGAAAAATGTAAATTAGTGTAAATCAGCCTAAAAAGGGTCTGATATCCCTCAGTAATCCATTGGTTATACCTAATGGTATTCCTTAGATAGGCTAGAGTTTTTATTTTTGATGCGGTACAGAAGGGTTAAGCTAGATTTTTAGAAGAGTCAAAATAAGATATGTATGTTTGAACAATTTACTGATGAAAGAACAGTAATTTTAATGATACAAAATATTAGTTTGCTCATCTAACGAAACTCAATGAATAATGAGTCATCTTAAGTCATTTTTTAAGTCCTATGCAAGTAGCATAAGATTTCAGAAAGTAATGAATCTAAAATAAAAGATTTTAATATTTCAATTATGTTAACCTAACATAACATTTCTTTAACCTTTGTTATACAATTTTAAGGGGTATTGTAGTTATAGCAGTCTACTTGCATATCATGATCTCACAGGCAGTAAAGTCACGTTTACACGATGCCAGTAAGCGGGTAGGTTACTTGAGGCAAGTAGCCTGCTGCAGGTAACCTGTATCGTGTAAACAGCACTGTCCTCAAATGAGAGGGAAGTAGCTTGGCAACCTGCCTGGCAGGTCGACTTGCATGAGAAGTAGACTACCTGCCCCGCCACCACTTGAAAACTGTATCTGCCACATTACCTGCCCTTCACTGGCAGGGGTAGCGGAAAAGTAGAAGTTAACTGGAGTTCATGACTGGAAAAGTACCCCCTCTCCCCCTCCCCATGACTAAACTAGTAATCTCGCTGATTATAATGATATAGTCTTTAATATAAAGTTATAATCAAATACGGCGAGGTTTGATTGGATTTATAGTCTTTGGAAAAGTTACTATTTATCCAATAAGGACACAATTTTTATAGTCAAATACATTCTACTAAATATTTTGCACTTTCAGAATTTTATGTTTATGACAAGTGCACATATTTGTTATTTTATTCAAGATAGTTGGTAAACTAAACTGCGTTCTTAAGTTTTAATACTCACAAAATATATAGGCTATTATACACACGACATTACGAAATTACATACTAGTTTACATTTTTATTACAAATTGCGTTAGGAACAAACACCGTATCATCAAGGCTACCGAATTTCTCACAAAACTGATAAGAACTTTTTTCACAAACATAACATTCCGTAAATATCGAATACTGTTTTATATCGTATCTGGGTTTGAATTGAAATGTTTTTATTAAGTTTATAAATTCATCGTGTCTGACTTGGTAAAAAAAATTCAGGTAACATTTATAAGAAATAATTTAACACAAATAATTCTGAACGTTGAATATTTATTTACTTACATAATATTAAAGTATCAAACTAGATTGCGCTTATTTTATTGTACTTTTTAAGTATCACATTCGCTACAACTTAAAAAATGTCTGAACATATGGCATGATTTTTTTGTAGGAATAATAGAATAGAATATAATCAAAGAACCTATGCAATTTTTTGTGGTTTTGTATGTAAAGTTTTTCTCCTTGGATTATCAGCCCATTTTGAATGATTATATTGGTTGGTAAATTACAATTAAAATATTTATGTTAAAGCCAGTTAAAATTGCATAAGAAAATTAACTAATAATGCTAATATAAAACTAATAATGCTTAAAAAATTTTCATAAGGTAGACAACTATTATCGTTCTTGAAGAATTATAAACTGATTACTTAGTTAACAAGATAACATTAAAAAAAGAAAATGTTATGTTTCCTGAATAGTAACGAATGTTCAGGTTATTTAGAATTAATATTTGTATATTTTTGATTTAATGTCATACATTTTAAAAAATAGCCCATCCCTCATTCTTAGCAGCAGCATTCACAGCTATAATACTAGAAATAAAAATAATATTGCCATAGAGTTTTGCAGACTGAGTAGAACCCAACACAGTCATGTTTTTATTTCCCAGAAGATTTATAATAAATTAAAAGATTTAGTTAATAAATACCCGACAACACTTTTTAAAATCAAACTGTATAACTGGTTGCTAAAAAATCCATTTTATGAACTAGGAGAGTTTTTCAGTATGCAAGATATTAGTTTCTAGATTGTTGGACCTGTACTTTAGAATCATACCAGTTATGTAAATTACTGTTTACTTAAATGACCGTTTGTTAACCATGTTTGTCATTCTAGATTGAATAATGTATATGTGCAATATGATTGTTTTGACTATGTCTGTTAGATGTATATGCGACTGTGTCAATGCTTTATGTAAAACGACAATAAAGATTATTTATTTATTATTTATTTATTTATTTAATAATACACCAACACACACTGAATAGAACAGATATTATGTCTATTCCATATGCTGAAGCATCAAATACAAAACGCAAACGCCTTCAATATTCCTGATACAGTCTATTCAACAAGTCTTGAGGGGCGGTACTTATCCAGGGGCTATTTTTCCAGGCTCCTGGAAGGGGTGGGAGGGTACTTATCCAGTCAGCACAAATCCACCCAGTACGGTCCTAATTATTGCATTATCATCTAAATATACTATGATATGTCATTCAGAGATAATAATATATCATTTAATAGTTTCAAAACAAACGAACAGCTGAAATCTCACTCTGAGGTGTGCAATTGGAAAAGTACCCCCCTCAACTGTGACGTTAAAGTGACGTATGATTCCACTGGGGGGTACTTTTCCAGGGGCTACTTTTCTGGCATCCCATGAAACTGGTGTCCGCAACTGGAAAATTAGCCCCCCCCCTCGCGACCAATCTAGTAAACTTGCTGAGTGTAATGATATAGTCTAATATAAATTTATAATCAAATACGATAAGTTTTGATCAGATTTATAGGCTTTAGAAAAGTACCCCCGCCCCCGGCTGGCTGTGTACAGAGTGGAAAAGTACCTCCCCCAGTCTGCTGACTCGCCCTTCAGATTGCCGCAGCCAAGTTGCAGGCGTTTGAACACTACTGGTTGTGTACTGTAGTTTTGAAGGTCTATAATTTATTTGTCTAGACACATAAAGAATGTGGGTAAATCTATGTAACTTAATTTCACTATTAAATGTTGATCATACAGATTAATATTTTATACAGAAAACAGAACCGGTATCGTCGTACTGAGTTTTTCATGTTTTTATCAATGCGTCAGCTTTATGTATTTACCATTTAACTATTTATCCGATAAGACACAATTTTTATACAGAGTCAAATGCATTCTATTAAATATTTTGCACTTTCAGAAATTTATATTTTTATGACAAGTGCACTTGTTGGTTTTTTTAAGGAAACGTTTATTTTATTTAAGATAGTTGTTAAACTGATTTCTTAGTTGTAATACTCACAAAATACATAGGCTATTGTACATACAACATTACCATGGAACAATGCAGTTACAATTAGTTTACATGTTTATTACAAATTGCGTTAGGAACCGTATATGTCAAACACCGAATCAGCATGGCTACTGGATTTCTCACAAAACTATTAGGCACTTTTTTCACAAACATAAGATTCCGTAAATATTGAATATTGTTTTACTTTTGATATTGTATCGGTTTGAATTTAAATGGACACCTTGTTGTTTTTAATAAGTTTATAAAAATCCATCACGACTGTCTTGATAAAAAAAAAACAATCTTCAGGCAACATTTATACGAAATAACTTAACACAAATAATTCTGCACATGAAATATTTATTTACTTATATAATATTACAGTATCAAACTCGATTGCGCTTAATTTATTGTACTTTTTAAGTACTATATTCGCTATTACTTGAAAAATGGCTGAACATATGGCATGATTTTTGTAAGTGTAATATAATTGAATATAATCAAAGAACCTATGCAAATGTTATCTTCAAAATAGTGAAATATAATTTTAAAGGTCATATTGTTTAATATTTATTAAGATATTGAATTATTTGTTTGCTCATGATCATCTCAGCCGATAATGAAATGAAGTCCACTCTTAGACATATGATGTCATCGTAAATGCCTTCCTTTTATTGACCTTGAGATATAAGATTTACGTATGCACAAAAAATAGTGGTATCTATGCAACATTCTATCTCAGGTTTTCTTATTACTGAGATTCTTTAATTATTCTTAACATGTCAATCATCAAGATATAGATTTCAAATGAGCGAATATAGTCTTTGTTTAAAAGTGTCATTAATTAATAGCACAATGATGGTTGTCGTTTATCACTCTAAACATTAGTTCTGACCTAGATTGGATGTTTACCTTATGAAGTTGGGTTTTAAACAACTACATTACTGACCAGTTAAAACTTGTAATTACAAGTAATCTCAAGTAAATTACATCTCAGATTTCTGTAAGATATGATAATTCTTTCCACTGTACTTAGATCAAAACATTTTTAACACTTTTTAATAAATAGTTTAATTTTGATTCAAGTATCAGACAGTTTATGCAATATCAGAATTAAAATTTATTAAGATAGTTAAGTGTATAGAGTGATAGATAGTTAACACACGGACATTATATTTTGTAGGTCTTGACAAAATAAAATTGTCTTGTTGGAATTTATTTTTATATCAGAAGGTATGTATGTAGGCTTACCATCTATTACTATACATTTTCTCAGTAAAACTATTATAGCTTATTTAAAAATATGGAAATATTTTAAGTTAGTTGCACTCTTTTTAAGCTCCACATTTCATTTATGATAAAACTAGGTATTAATAGTTAATTATTGTTGTAGGGTGGCATGAGAGGTGAGGAGGGATGCCCAGTAAACCGGTGATGGTGAATACGACTGGGTACTTGCCACTCAACTACAGACAGTCCAAGGGGTTTGTGATCCGAATACCGTTTGAAAAGCTTGCTTGGAGCACATGTCTCTTACCCCTCAGCAGTTTTGTTTTCTGCGTAATCTGGTCCCTGCTCTACAATTTTGATGACTCAACATTCACACATTGCAAGGTCAGTCATGAACTATCGGAATGCCAACACTGCCATCATTTAACATTCATAACTTTTAAATGTTTTTTTATTTTGACATTCTAAAAAGAGTAAATAAAACAGAATCAAACTATCGTTTGTATAAATAAAAATGAATGAATGTTTGTTCTTTAAGTATTACTACACCATTTATTCGATCATTAGGAAACTTAAGGTATTTGTTGAGTATACTCTTGGGAAAGTTTCTGGCATAGTTTAATTCACATCGAACTCTATGGATCGATCTGACTGGCCTTTAAAGTTTTGATGTTAATCTTTTGGAGTTGCTTCATTTATTTAATTAATCTTCAGAGCTGTTGGAATCTGTTATATTTAATAAAAACAAATCAGCTGAACACTTTTGAATTAGACTAAGTAATGCTTATTGAAATGTAACATATAATTTTAATAAATTCTAAACATATACTGTAACTATTCCAATGCAAATCATGGGAAACAAATTTTACTAGATATTTGTTCTGTAGATTTTGATTGAGTTCCTGCTGTTCATGTAGTTACGAGTCACATTCTGTGGCCAAAGGCTGAGTAACACAAGCACAGTGAGTGATATATTTCTGGAAGTTGTCTCACCTTAATAAGTCACACCTCTCTGATAGAAAACAAAAGACTGTGATTACTGTAAGGGGAAGCAGACACCTCTCGCCTTGGAAATGTGTGAAGATTGGTGTATGCCAAGGGGCTATCTTGGGTTCACTCTTCTTCTTAATATATATAAATGACCTTCCTATAGCCATCAACAGAGAATTGGTTCTATTTGCAGATAATACTACTGCAATTATAAAAAGTAAGAATAGATCAGAACTACCTTCATTTCTCATAGATGTGATGAATGATATAGAAAATTGGTTTAAAATAAATGGTCTAAAGCTAAATATTGACAAAACTCAAGTAGTAAAATTTTCAGCTAAGAATGAAACCGAACTAATAAATTGTTCCAATTTAGTTCATACTTGCAAATTTTTAGGATTTCATCTTGATGCAAATATGAACTGGAAAATACATCTAGAATACATTCAGAAAAAAATAAGATTTTTCATATGTCCTTACTAATCTAAGGGATTGTGTTCCTGTTAATACTCTTAAAATAATTTATCACGCTTATGTTGAGTCAATTTTGAGGTATGGTCTCATTTTTTTTGGGGGCAGGCATATGATACAAATTGACAGTTTTTAGGCTTGAAAAAAGAATAATTCAAATACAGTGGAACCTCGCTAATTCGAAGTTCAAGGGAAAGGCAATTTATTTCGAATTACAGGATGTTTGAATTATTGAGGGTTCGAATTATAGAGGTAGTGTAAAAAATTTGAATTATAGAGGAGATTACTTTATTGTACAAACATATTTAAACACATAAAAAACATCAAGTTTACTGTTACTGTACATAATTTTTATTTAACGTGAACGTTGAAAAAGTCTGTAATTCTTGACTGTTTTAATGAGTTGTTTGCTTGAGTGTCAATAGCGTTTTCAGTAGTGACAACATCTGCAAAAACGTTATCTTTCACATCACTCGATTTCCACAATGTTTGGATGGTTACGATCGCTCGCCCAGCTTCCTTTGTTGTTACGATGTAAACGGCATGGTTCCCCTCTGTATCGCCGCCGTCATCTGCATCTGCCTCATCCTCTACCTCGGCCACTGACGCCACAATATTGTCGTCTGTCCACGTACCAGCTACTGCTACATCACTGTCTACATCAATGAAATCTTCAAATGTGATATTGTCTATGTTCATAGATGACGTCACAGTATTCCATTCACGTTCAATATTCACTTCTTCATCATTTCCAATTCAGCGTCCTCTTTTAAAAAGCCACAAGCCTTAAAACAATTGGCGATTGTTTCTTGTTTCACATTGGTCCATGATTTATCGGCCATCCTCATCGCATGCAGGATATTAATCGGATTTATACCTTTCCCATCTTCAATATCCGATACAATATGCCTTACAATTTCTTTCCTGTAAAGAGTTTTAAAATTCTTTATTATTCCCTGGTCTAACGGTTGAAGTTTCTAGGTTGTGTTTGCCGGGAGGAACTGCACTGTGATTGAATCTAGTTCTGGGATATCGTTGTGGACGGTGCAGTTATCAATGAATAACAGAATTGTACGTTTCTCTTTCTTCATCTGCCTGTTTAGTTTAATCAACCACTGCGAAAAAACTGCACTGTTCATCCATGCTTTACGATTTGCATCGTAATCAAACGGCAATGATTTAATACCAGCAAAACATCTTGGTTTTTTTTGTATTTACCAATCATAAAGAGCTTTAACTTTTCTGTACCCGTCATGTTACATGCAAGCAAAAGAGTTACAAGAACGAAAGTAACTAGTGGATTTATAAAATGCACATCAGTAACAAATCAAATAAACCACACGGATCAGCGGACGACAACGAGTAATAGGTTAACTCAGGTGAAAACTGCGTATAAGCACTAGTTCAAGTTTCAACAGGCTTGTTTTTTGCCCTCATTTCAAATTACAGAGGCTTTCGGCGTCTCAGCTCAAATTGTAGAGGTTAACATCGAATTCTAGAGGCCCGACTGTACATAAATTCGAATTGTAGAGGCTAAATTGTGCGGTAAATTCCTTCGAATTATCGGAATATTTTTTTTTCGAATATTAGAGGTTTTCTCAAGGGAATAGACAGAAAATACAAATTGTAGAGGTTTTCGAATTACTGAGGTTCGAATTAGCGAGGTTCTACTGTAATGACATAATCTTATTCCAGAAATCCTTGTAAATCACATTTAAAAAATTAAAAAATTCGAACTCAAAGGACTGTATATGTATGCATTGTTAATATATATACATACTGCCAAAGTTACTTTTCCGGATTCTTTACAGTTCAAACATAACTACAACACCAGGAATGAAACCAGATTTAGATTACCAAAGCATTGCTAAACACTATTTGCAAAAAGTCCATTGTATGCTGGTTTGAAAGTGTAAAATGAATTGGCCGCTAATTTTAAAAGAATGTATTTTAAACGATTCAAAGAATAATTAAAAAATGAAATCCTTGATCGAGCTTATTATTTTGTCCAAGAGTTTTATGACAATCCTTTCACTAATCTAAAATATGATTTTTAGTTAGAAAAAAAATAATAGCTTATACAGTAATATATTTTTTTATTCTGTATTTTAAGTTATTTTTATATTGGCGATGTACCTGTTCTATATGTTATAACATAAAACACATTCTACAATTAGAACATGTCCATCCCTGTGACAGGGTTGGCACGTGAAAAGTTCAGGGGTGTCTCCAAGACTGATATAGTAAATACTTTTAAAAAATGAAGTTTATTAGAATTTTTTTCTCCTGCAAATTGGATTGTTTGCCTATGGAGTTATGTAAATTTCAAATATTGCACATCCACCCCTGAATATGTTGGATCTACAGTAAGAACTGACTAAGATTATTTATCTTTAAAATACTTAACTCGTAAAGATTAAGCCAGTATTCCGCTATACATAAAACGTTAATATCAATTGTCTGAATTAATTGTTCTATAACTCTGAAAAATTGTCATTTAGCCTTTCCAACGGAGACGATTCTTTTTATTGTTCTGTATAACCAATTTTATTCTTATTCTCGGAACATTCCAAAATATAACACTAAAATTATGTTTAAACTGGGCTGAGCGTAGGTTATTTCTAAGAGTAGCTTGCTGTAGATGTTTTTTACATTGCCATGACTTGTACTGTCTGGAGTGGAGAAGCCATGAAACAGTGAACTTACTATATCTGGTTCAACACACAGTTTTGCGGTCTGGGTAAGGCTGGCGTGTCTTTGGTTCTGGTTGTGTTTATGTATATTTAAAGTCTCTCCTATAACACACTGGGGGTTTAACTGTAGGTGCTCTGGATGAGATACAGAGTTTAATGATGACTCCGTAGAGTGATGACATTGCATATAAAGTAAAGTAAAGTGTTTTATTCATCATATAACATTACATAGTTGAGCGAAGCTCAGTAACAAATGACATGTCAATATACAAGATGTCTTAATACTAATTAATTAATAGTACTAACATACTAACAAGTTTGTGAAAATAAAGGTAAAACAATTAAAATTGTGTTATAGTTAATACTTATGATTCATAAAATCCTTTATGGAATAAGGACATGACTGTGCTAGCATATCAAATACTTTTTTTAGAAAAACTCTGTTGTTATTTTCTTTCTTTAATTCTCCTGGAAGGTTGTTAAATAATTTTACTGCCATATAATATGGGCCTTTTTCAACTAATGCCAATATAAGATCTCTTTCTTTTTTATTTAAGTGGAGGTCGTGATAGGTAAGCTCTCTCTTGTTTAAAGTTTGTTTACAGGGATTAATGACACTTTAGTATGTTTCTTGACCATTTCATATATATTTTGATTAGATTTATTAATCAACAAGTTGTCCTTATGTTAATCATATCTGTAGGGCACAGTTGGTATAACAACATTAGTATGTTTGAGATTAATAACATTATTCTCAATCAGTTTACATGTGTCCACACTGTCAATATTTGTTCCACCAACAATAACAACCACATTGTTCTTGTAAATGATGACTTGTCTATACTTATATTGTTGTAGATGTAGGCTAACAGGTTGACATGTCCTTGTTGATTTCTTGTTTGCACATTGTAGCTCCTTGGTGTTTATAGTTTTGACGTTTAAATGATGGCCCTCTTTAGTAATATTTAAATCACAACTATCCTTTTGAGGTGAATCTTTTTCAAAATTTCATCAGATATTGTTTGTGATATTTACACTATTTGATTTATACATGAATGATTTTATTGTCAGCTGTAATCACACTTTTATTGTGTAGTACTAATGCTAATTCTACAAAATAGAATAAAATACAGCTCATTTTAATTTGACACAATCATTTATGCAAAACTTTGGTAAACTTTTAAATGTAATTACATAAACTAATCTCTGAATTATTACTTCTACTGCTAGAATTAAATGTATTCCACAATCAGAACCATTTGATTGAATGACCCATGGTTTTATTTTTACTAGTGTTTGTATTTGTTGGTAATTTCCAAGTTTATTAACAATTATTTAGGCAGAGCTGTGCTGTTTTCTGTTCCTAATGAGTCATTGCGGTAGAATTTATTGTTACGTTTTGTATACAACAGCAGGATCCCTTAGTCAGCATTTTGGTAGTCAGTGCTGTCGTTTACTGGGACTGTGATACATTGCTCTTATTTAATATTACAGCTATATATGGTGATAATCCTGTAACATGTTTACAGCATGGCTGATTGTTGGGCTGAAAAGTGAATATCATATGTATTATGTATTACTTAGTCACCGAACAATTGAAAATGCATATGAATCGGGTCATCAGTTAACCAACTGTTTATGCCCAGAACATCTTCAATATTTTTTTAAATGATAAATTTGCCTTTTATTTTGTTTTAACATATGTTCAACAATTTCCAATTTTTATTTAACACTTTTTAATTCTTTCAATAAGTTTTGAGTTTCATTATTTACATACTAAATTTGACTGTTTCATTGGTTAGTTTACTATATTTAGATGTAATAATTTTGGGAGAATTGTTCACTAATTGTTGTGTATCTTCATAATATTATAACTTGTTATTTAATACAATTGTAAGAAATAATCACCATGTTCTTGGTTAACATAACTAAAATTTTATATTTTTAATATTTAAAATGAAATATAACATCTGTACAAAACATATGTTTGTAATACGAAGGTAGGAGTTCAGTCTGAAAGGATTTTTTTATTTCTATTATTATTAATGAATTATTCCACATCATTATTACCTCCCATAATAAGAGTTTAAATAACAATGCTACTCAGTTCACCTTGTTGTATCAACTATAAATGCACTATAATAGTTACTTTCTTTCATAAAATAAAAAAGTTTTAAATGATAATTATATTATAATATAGACAAAGTTGACAATTAGTTGTCAAGTCTTACTGATAAAGCCAATCAGCTGACTGAGAAACAGGTTTGGGCAACTCTGCTGCACTGACATTTACCCCATCCTACCTGTCCTAAACTGGAAAACCCTGATCTTTACTTTATCTTTACAACCAAGACTGCAGTCCCCTTAGTGAGTTTAAGTGTTCCTTACCAGAAGGATGTTGTGCATTTCCTACTATAAAACACTGGATATATTTTAACCCTACTTCTGGCAGCCCATTTTTCCTATACTGGCAGGCTGTTTTTGGGCGTCGCGCAAGGGTTTTGTAATTAATTTATAAAAATTATATTCATTATAGTTTTTAGGCAATGTTATATATATTTATATTCAGAAAGAAATGGTTTATAATAATATGTAATAAAAGTTTTAATATTCTCACTCTTTTATTTTTATTTTTTTTTTTAATTCAAAAAATATAAATTTTCAAATAAAAAAAAGGGTGGGACCGTACCTATAAATCAGAGTTATTGTAATATTTTCTAGCTTTCAAGATAGCCTAGAGACTTTAAATTTTATCTAGTTTTAGAATATATATACATTATATGGGATATTGAGAACTAAAATAAATTTATTCTATAAAACATAAACATATATACCAATGCTCATTTTTAGGTGTCGCGATGGTATAAATTCAAAAATTTTTATAATAATGTATTATATGATATATACACAAATATATATATTTTTATTTTCACAAACATATGAGCAGCACTAATATGCTACTGAAACAATTATATTATGTATATAAAATTATGTATTTATTTATATGTAGAAATATAAATTTTCCAAAATAAAAATTTGCAAAACTAATCGATGTATAATTGTTTTATACTAAAATAATATTCAGTTTATCAGAAAACAATTATTTATCTTCACAAAACAGATTTCAAAAGAACAAACCAAGTAAAAATAACAATAAACACAAATAACCAACAAAACATTCAGATACAGTGTTGTTGTTGTCAAATACAGCTGACGTGAATTATAGCCTTTGTGTTCAGTTCAATTCCAATATTCTGCTATCGTAAATATAGCAACAAATGATGTCTACAGACAGGCCATTTCATTACGATTCCAAAGGCATCAAATATAAACCGATAAGTATGATAGACGATTTATTAGAATCGTATTAGTGCGGGTGTGTCCAGGTGACCGCTAGCAGTCACTTGCCAACTATACGTGGTCTGCAGGTGACCGCTAGCGGTCACTTGCCAGAAGTAGGGTTAAACGTATTTTTAAAATAGCTAAAACCTATCTATACTTTTAAATCTGAACCACGCTTGGCAGCCATCTTGTATTAAAAAGGTAACAATGTATTTAATCTTTAAAACAATGTAACAACTGAGTGATGCAACTACTGTTCCTTGAACATGTTGGATCAGCTCATGCAGACATACTGTAATGTTTTAATTACTGTAGTCTGAAGTCCTCAAATGTCTGTTACATAATTAAGTGCAATTTATCTCTTGCATATTTGCTTAATTTGTACAAAGAGACTGAGAAGTTAATTAGCCTGAATTAAGTCCAATTATGTAAGTTGAAGGGTCTGCTGTTCCAAGATAAATATCTACTGGAGCAACACGCTTGTATGCTTTAACATTCCACCTTCTAAGTACTAAATACTAGTATGTGTATTTTTAATTATTAAAGATATTTGTTGATAGTTTATACATTTTATTGACAGTATATATTATATAATATTTATTTATTTAGGTCATCAAATTACACTACTTAACAATTATTCCAAATAGTTAAAATAAACACAAGATGGCTTAAATTGATGTAACTATAATAAACATAAGATTAAGAACATTATGAACTGTTACATTTAATAAATGTAAACAAATTTGACTTTGATGTTCATAGTTCTATCAAAGAGTTCCTGTATAGTGATTTGTAATCTTCTGGTGGACTTACACTCTGTTGGATAAGTTGAATATTTATATTATCTTTTAATAGTTTTCAGTGCAAATTGTTGATTGATAATGTTCTCATATTTTATTTGTATTATTTATATAATATTTTTTCTTAATTGTTTGTACTTGTAATTGTGTGTAAGAAGAAACAGCTTTTATTTAAGTCAATCTTATTTTATAAGAATTTATTCGTTTATGTTCTTTTTATATGTTTGATTATGATTCATTATAAACTATCTAGGTCTAATGAAAATGTAGAATTAGGTAGTAATTAACTTCTGAAAACAATAGGAATTTCTATAACTGTCAAAAGTCATGTTCGTTTTTTAAACACTAAAACAATCATGAACAATCTATTAGAAACAAATAACTTTTGAACATCAAAAAGATTTATTCTGTCTGAATAAGTTTTTCACGCTGATCAATAGTTTATTTGAAGTAGGCAGAGTAAGATTAAAAAGGAGATTGGCCTCTTAAAAAAAAAAAAAAAAAAACGAATATAGATTGTTTATGTAGTTCATTTCATTTCTTATGCGTGTATGTATAATTTACTAGCTGTTCCCATCTGCTTTGCTGGTCATAATATTGAGTTTCAAGACATTCAATCAAATATAAGTAAAAACAATTATATAATCTAATATCGAATTTAGAACAGCTGATGTTATGTATAATTTACTTCTGTAATTTTCTCAATTATTTTTAGTTTTAAAAGTTTAGCCTACAACAATTTTATTTAACGGCTGTTTATTAAATAAATAAATCAGTCAATTAATATAGCTCCATAAGAATACAATGGGAATGTTCGTGGCCAGTGGGACGAAGTCTTGAGGTCGGAGAGGAAAATCCTTTCTTAGTGAGCCTCTAGGGGCCAAGACAAACCTATGTACAAAATTTCAAGTCAATTGGACATATTGTTTTGGAGAAATAGTGATGAGTGGTAAATGGCTTATATATAAATATAGATTTAAGTAGAATTGAACTTATGACATTGTAGTTAAAACTTTACTTAAAGTTTAAATAAAAGAACTACTCATACCAGTTCACGTTTATTGAATGAACAATCATCAGCACTACATCTTAGTAACTGTTTTTAGTTTTAATAATGGTGATGATATGCAGGTGCCTAACTTTTTACCGTCGATTTCTGCTGCAATTGGTAATTACCGCACTCAGAGATTTGTGTGGGGAACTGCCATCGCCGTTCATGCTGGGCCTAGATTCCTGTTCACTTCCATGTACCGACAATACTACAAAGATGTCCTAACTAATGGAGCCCAGAAATTAGCCTCCATCGCTTGCTTCCTGAACATTGTTGAGAATGTCGCCTTGATCGGCCTAACCTTTATTCCATCAGCATACAACTATGGTAAGATCTGCACTTTGTGGTAATTTACTAGACATCAGATTATTGTAAGTTTTAGCTTTGTAAGAACTTATAAATTTATATTGGTTAAAATAATGTTGTAGTTTGTAATCAGCAAGAAATTATTTTGCAGACTATCTGTATACAGTATGCCAAGTATACCAGTTTTTCAAGGTCTCACAACTTTTTTATGCGTGATTTGTATTGTGCCATAAATGTTTACTGTCTTCAATAAACATGTTAATTGCTCTCAATGCTTTATTGATTGCCACAAAGACCCGGAACATGATTGTCATGTACAGTCTCATGTCCACATATTTCATAGTGGTGCTGGTCTCTATCTCTTCCCAGTTTGTTTTATGTCTAGGAAAGATGGTAAAATCATGGATGTTTCACAATTGTGAGATTATAATCCTTTGTCAGAATTTTTGTATTTGCTCATACTCTCTCTCTAAGACATCAATTAAATGTTCAATGTATCTCACAAAAACTGTTGAGGCAACTCCATATGTGTCATTCTCAAGATCAAATCTTGCATTGACCAGCGTTTCATTCCACCTGATGAATGGCATAGAGCAGTGATTCCCAATCTGTAGTATACATCAATGTGTCAAGTGCATCAATTTTAATTCTTTGATGCCAAATATGAAATAGTATTTGCTAGTGAACTGCAAGACCAAGAGAGTTGTTATTACAGTGTCAATACAATTTAAAATTATTAAAGGGGTTTAATTTAATTAAATTGGTTAAAATACAATCCTATATGGTCCACCAATATTTTTTTAATGTCCTTGGGGGTAAAATGTTGGGAACCACTGGTATATAGCACCAAAGAATCGTATACAGTCAAATTATACAACGTATACTTTAAAAAAGTAAACAGTTCAAATATTTAATTAAAACAGTACAAGGATAATAATGAAAATCACAAAGATATAGTGTTTAGAAAACATGATTGACAATAGTTGCAACTTCAACGAAACTACTGTATAAGTAGTGTTCTTCATCAACCAGCTGTGAAGCTGTTCCTTGAGAGATTTGGGCTCACACTTGTCAAGATTCTCTGTCAGTATATTTAAGAGTATGCTGTGCTATAAATTTTGTATGTAAATAGCTGCCAAGTTGTGGCTATATGTCCGTCTTTTGGCTATGCGCATTAACGTCAAATGTAAATAGTGTTATAAGCAATACAACTTTGTTATTCGTTTTGAGTTATATTTTGTTTTGTATAGATGTCTGCAGTTTTTTAAAATTCTATAACGAATGTATAAACCTTTCCTGAATCACCATCCTAAAGGCCTCGCGTACAGTGAATTAAATGACTGCCCCTGAAGACTATAGTATTCATACTCTCGAACAATTAAGCATTGATATGCTTCACAGTTTTTAAACACGCTGTTCTTAATAGCTAGATTATAAAACTTTATTGCGATAGAATAGGCCTACTGTGTTACCTAAATAAACAAATAAAATCTATTGATAAAATATAAAGTATTTATGTTCACTCACGTGTTTAAATGTCTTATCCAGAATCGAATGTGATATTATTTACCTGTTACAGCTATACATGAGAAATGCTTCATGACATTCATGCTAACATCAGAGATGTACATGGTGTTGACATGCGTTCTGCTGACTCGCCACCGTGCCCAGCCACCTTCCAACGTGGAGAGTAAGTCCCTCCGACTCAAGTATCAGCTGCTGGCCATTAACATGGTGTCCTTCGCTCTAGCTGGGTACTTCTTCATTAGGCACAACCTCTATTGTGAGCCTGGTGGTGAGCATTAACTTAGCATATATAGCATAAACTTGAAAATCTGTGGTAAGAAATCTTCATTAATCATGAACAAATAAATTTTGATTTGTAAATCTGCTTTTAGTAAACAAAACACTCGCTAGAAAAAATAGAATGTTGTTTGTTTGTATTGGCAGTTGGATATTGTCTCAGCCAATTGTATGGTTTCTTTTTCAATTATTCTTTTGATGAGAATATTTATAAGTCTTAGAGGCGGTCGTTACATAAAACAACAAAATAAATATCAGCATTATCACCTGATAACAGTTATCACTACAACGTTTCGTTGAAAACACCAAGTTTTTAACAACAGGATCTCAATAAAAACAGTTTTAGTTAATCCAAAAATTCTGCAGTTTCTTTAGGGAAGGAGTATCCTACTTAACAAATAAATTAATAAACTTATAAGAACTGACAATTGAAACTCTGAATATATAAACAGTAAATAAAGCGATTTAATTATTATTAGATTTAGGGCAATGGGTTCAAAAACAACAGAACCAATGCAGTAACAAATATACAACTAAGTCTTCAAGTCTTGAAAACATTTTAGACATTCAATTTAATTGAAAATGTTGCTAAACAGCAATGAAAAATAGTGAATAGTATTCACTGGACAGCAGTCAGTCATTCAACAAAAACAGCCATTTGCACGTTGACAACTGTTATTGAAATAACAGATTGCCGTAACCTCTTGACATAGCAATAAATAGGGATACATAGAAAGGACTGCTTTCAACTCAACACTGTTGACAAACCAAGTTTATCTTTATTGTACTTTCAACCAGAGTTATCCAAGTTGTAAGAATACTAGCATACCATAACTAGCATTAGCTCACCCAATCATATTCAGGTGCACCCATAGACATACATTATATTGACCTACCCACCCACCTAATCATGTACGGTTATATTGAGCTCCCACACACCCTTATACGTATATTGGTATTGACTGGAATTCACTAGCAATGCATGAAACACTGCGTAAAAGGGTGAGTGGAGTGAGTGTGGGTCAATATCTCTGTATGTGTACAGGTGGTTTATTACCACTACATGAACCAGTGGGTGGGTCATTACCACAGTAAATGTACAGGTTTGGTCACTACAACTATATGTTTATAGGTGAGTGGGTCACTACAACTGTAAATGGGGTGGGGTGGGTGTGTGTTTTAATATCTCTGTAAACTCAACATCTGCTGTTGAGTTCTCTTTCTTAGCTGTTTATAAATAGGCAAGTCGTGGGCAGATTTTGTCCGTTTAGCACGGCAAAAAGCAGAGTCTCTTTGCTTTAGAAAATGGCGAATACGATCAGTAAGCTAAGGAGCTGGTCCTTTGGTAATTTGATTTTTAATCATTGGATTTTTTGTATCCAATCAAAAAGATTAGTTAAAGAAAGTTAAATTTATGCACCATGAAGTTAATATTGTTAGATGATAAAACTTAATTCCAGGGCAGCGCTGCCGCATCCGACAATAGAGCTTGATGGTTTATTAAACCGTAGTTACGATATTGAATGAATTCAGGCTTAGGCTTTGGTGGGCGAAGTTTATAAACAAGTAAGATAAGGTTTTTTCCTAAAAGACCATGGGCAGAGAGTTGTTCGTGGTGTGCAACTAGGGCCGGGTCAGTAAAGGTCATGATGTCAAGGCAAGTGTCAGTATGGTGAGTGACGTCCAGTTGTAGTATTATCATGTTACAGGAAAGTAACATAGTAGTTAAATACGTTTGATTGTAAGTAACAGGTCCGAGTAAGTTAAAGTTCAGGTCCCCCATCACTAAGACATGACTGTAGCAAGCTGAGTATGAGGGCTTGAAGAGATTCCTCATATTCAGAAAGATAACGAAGATTTGGAGCTCTGTAGCAAACACTAGCAAGTATATGCGTTCCATTAACGGTCATATCGAAGAACATATATTCAGGCCTTCCTTCTTTAGAAGTGTCGGAGGCATGCAATATGTAATTAGACAGGTGAGACTTGACATAGATGGCAACACCTCCACCCCCCCTTGTGGAGACGACCTTTTCGATAAAGATAATAGCCTGGTAATTTGACTGATTTATTATTAATGTGACTTCAGCCAAGTCTCAGATATAAATAGAAGATTAAATAAATTAGTACAAATAATTTTTAAAAATTCATCAAAATGGTAAATTAAAGATTGGGCATTAACATGAGCTGCCTTTAGATGTTTATGATATGGATTGAGTATATAGCAGAGATTATCGTGTTGAGAGGAAGGAGGAGTGTTTCTGGCTGAGGCGAGGGAGGGGTCAGAGTTCAAGCAAGGTACCTACAGCAGCAGCAGTCAGCCACGACCCGGGCACACGTAAAGATATATATATATATATAGAGTATGGTTTTTTCTCAGCTACCATTAATTAATTTTTTTAAGCTTTGATATATGGTTGGATTAATATCCAAAAGTCACACAATATATAATATAAAATAAAAATGATCTATCACAAAGCTAAATCCAATCCATTGAGCCATTTACAACCTCCCTCTCTTATTCTGTTTATACTAGCCAATCCCTCCGTAAAAGAACGCATGGGACACTCCGTAATTATGTGATCCATTGTTTGGATAGATTCCCTGGAATCACATGACTGATCTGGTGTCAATCCCCATTTATACTTCCAGTAGTTACATCTACCCACGTTAGTTCGGAACCAATTCAAAAATGTCCACTCCTTACGAGGGAGATTCATTCCACCTACAGATATTGATGGAGCGGTAACTTATTTCGTCCATCAAACTTTTCCACGCTATGGCCTAGTTAGTATTGGATGAAAAGTTAGAACTGCTCAACTGGAAGCAGTACGTAGAAGTGGGTTTTGTGATTTTAAGAGACCATTCTGACGAGGGAGATTCTGAGTTATGGGGAGGTGCGGGGCATTCAAGATCTTATTGAATTCTTTAAGTAGTGCCTCTTGACGTATTATCTCTGAAGGAGCTATATTGCACAGTATCGGGTACCAAGGAAGTGAAGTTGCCATTAGAATACCACTAAGAGCTCTCATGGCTCCATTAAGTTGAACATCAATCACTTTAGTACCTGCACTATTTAGCCATATGGGAGCAATGTATTCAGCAGCGGAATATACCAGAGACAAAGCAGTTGTACGCAGGATGTGTGCGGTGGCTCCCCAAGTTGTTCAAGCAGTATGATGTAGTACATTTGCCCAGGCTTTAATTTTAGCTGCTGTATTTAAAGATGTCTTTTAGACGTCAGCGATCAATATAACGTTACTCCCAGGTACTGTGGATGATCATTATGATGGAGTTTTACACCATTTAAAAGATGTTCAGTTTTCGATTAGCCAGTCTGTTACTTAGGTGGAAACAGGCTACTTCAGTTTTTGATGGGCTAGGATTTAGCTTCAAGGTTCTAAAATATCCTTCGAGGACTGCAAGGTCACTTGTGAGTGTTTCCTCAGTAGCTGTGAAGTTGGTAAGCTAAAGCAATATCATCTGCATATATAAACGTTAAAGACTTTGTTATTGGGATGTCAGCGGTATACGTTGACCAATATTGGAGGAAGAACAGACCCCCATGGCAGACCATCCTTCAACTGTCTAAAAGAGCTTTCTTCGCGACCGAGATATACTTTTATTAGCCTGGCATTAAGCATTGACTCCAAAAGTCACAAAAAAAGGTACAAGGAAGGAGGTTGTAGAATTTTAACAACAAACATTTGTTCTAAACTGTGCCACTGTGAGATCAACAAAAGCTGCAGATGTTTTCAAATTCTTTTCAAACCCTTTCTCAATAAATGATGTCAGAGCTAGGATCTGGTCGCTACAACTTCGGCCAGGATGAAAACCAGCCTGCTCAACTGGAACATTAGAATCAAGAATGGGTTATTTTCTATTGTATAGCAGCCTTTCTAGCAGCTTATAACAAACACTAAGAAGAGATGTGGGGCAATAACTTTCCACTCGTTCAGGATCTTTTCCAGGCTTCAGAATGGCTTCTACTTTTGTTCGCTTGAATGCTTTTGGCAAATTGCCTGTAGCTAGTATCTTATTGTAGACTGCTTGAAGCCATTGTTTAACTTTGCTACCAGGATGAATTCCGGAAAGATACCGTCAAGACCGGCTGCTTACCCTGCTGGTAGAGAGAAAATCGCCCTGTCTATCTTTTCCTCTGTGAAATTTCTGGAGACTTCCATGGGTTTCATTTGACTCTTTTTTATTTCACTCAGCTTGTAAAGCACGTGTTTGTCTGAAGGTTGGTGAGCTGTCTTTGATAAACTGACTGTCCGTATAGCTATATCAGAGGCCTTTGGGTGAAGCACTTCTCTTTGATTTGGAGAGTTTCCTTAAAAGTGACCACGCTTTTCTACTGCTGTGGGTAAAGTTTATATCTTCAACAGTTTTCACCCATTTTTCTCTTCTGGCACTGTCTAGAGAGTGCAGCAGCAGATTAGCCGTATTGGAGTTTTCGGTAGCATTAAACTCGTTGTAAAGGTCATCTGATTCCTTACTTCATCCTGGTATATACTCCTTTCTGTATCCTCTTGGTATGCAAGCTTTAGCAATTGACGAGACAAAGATTTATAAAATGATTGTAATTTCTTATTCTAGGAGGAATGAACCTGATGCTATCATCAAGCCTGGTGGTAAAGGCTTGATTAATAATTACTGTGCTTTATTAAAATTCCATCTAGGCCGTGGAAAAGATCGAATTATGGGAATTTGGATCCCCAATGAAACCAGTCCTGGCCTATGTTGAGAGTGGGGAAAAGCATCAAAAACTTTCCCAATTGGTTTTGGGCTTGATGATCGTTCACATTAGCAGAAGCTTGAGTCGGGAGAGTAACCTCGACGCCAACGAGCTGAATAAAAAGTGGCTAAATTTTTAGCATCAAAGATCAGGAATAGATTGTTCATTTCAGCCCTGTCAGCAAGCTTTCTGCCGTTCTCATCGTCTGTGTTGTAGCTTCATTGGCTATGGTGACTGTAAAAGCTGAACTGTTTTTAACTAAAAAGGTGACTGTAAAACTGTAAAAGTTTTGAACATCCTGTCCTCCACATAGAGGACAGGATGTTCAAAACTTGGCAAAATCCTATTTTCAGGCCATTGGATGTTAGGAGGCTTATAAGCATTGACTATTTTAGTGTCTGTCACTTGGATTGCCAAGACAAAGATGTCACCATCAGAGCTCTTAAAGGTAACTGACACATTGTCAATGTCATGCTTCACGTAAGTTGCAATACCATATACCCTATGCCCTATAGCATCAACAAGTCAGTGTCCAGGAATATTGCCTCTTAGCTTAACCAGGAACAAGCAACGATGCCTACAAACCACACATACACATACAGAAAAACTAAGATTAACATTATTCAAACTATCTACTTAACCTGTTGAGGAGTATGCAATTTTGATCCCAATAGAGTACGGACGTCTTTGTACGTCTGGCCTCGGAAGAGGAAGGACGTCCTGTGACGTCCATTTTATTTCCGTACCAATTCTGCATTGCTACTCATTCTAGCGGCACTTTCTGGCAACATGTTTGTTATTGTTACTTAGTAGACACATTACAAACAACGCCTGGTGGATTTTTTTGTAACTAGCTTATGCAAATCAGCTGTGTAAGAACAACACTCAGCTGAGTATCGTTGGCGCAAAAATGTTTTGGCGCGAATATTGTCCCGCATTGTAATACATTGTGTTCATCTGGCTAGAGCTGTTTGGTTATTGTAGATGAGTCGTTTATTCCTAAACATTAATTGTACATTATGTAAATAGTTTTTTATTTAGAGTTTTTTTTTTTTTTTATTACTCTTCAGTTGTTTGTGTGTCTATTATAAGTGAGCTTCTCAAGCAAATTGTACATTCTGTATATAATTAGGCCTATTATAGTTAGTTTTTATTTTCTATCACTGTGCTCTAAAATGGATGAATATATTGTTCGGAGTGAAGAAATACGGGGGGAACTGTACAATCTAAGTGATGACGATAACCAGGACAACAATAATGAGGTTATTGAATCTGATATGGACTGGCATGGATCAGAGTCGGATGAAGACGAATCTACTATTGAACGTAACACCATTGCAAATACTACAGCGTCGTCCAATGTAAGTACAAATAGTGTAACACATGATAGTTCAAATGAGGATGTTGCCATGGAAGTTGGTCAAAATTGTTTGAATAACATTTCGATTAATGAACTTTGTTCCAATTGTTCTTGGTACCATAAAGACAATTTCAATCCTAATCAGATTAACTTTGATCATTCTAAACCAGGGTTGCTTGTAACTGATGAAGTAAATGGTACTGAATGGAGGGAAATTGACATATTTCATGAAATTTTTGATTTCGATTTTGTAAGTCACATTGCTGAAGAAACCAATCGTTACTACTTAGAGTGTTGTAAAGGGGTTTTATCTGAACACTCTAAACTGAATAAGTGGAAAAACACTAATGCAGATGAGATGTATTCTTTTTTTGCTACCACCTTATTGATGTCCCACTGCAAGAAAAACAGTATAAAAGAGTATTGGTCAACTGACATATTGATTGAGACTCCTATATTTGCTAAGCTATTTACTCAGGATAGATACTTATTGATAAGAAGATGTTTACATTTTGATAATAACTGCAACACTCAAGGTGGGGACAAACTGCACAAAATAAGAACTGTTATAAACACTCTAAGGAAAAAATTCAGTTCACTACTATACCCTTATCAAACTCTAGTAATCGATGAGAGTCTTATGTTGTGGAAAGGGAGACTCTCTTTCAAACAATATTTACCAAATAAACGTAAACGTTTCGGCATAAAAACATTTATTTTATGCGATTGTCATACAGGTATGATTCTTGATTTCATAGTGTATACTGGAAAAGGGACTGACATTGATGAAGACAATTCTGATGACAGTGGAGTATCTGCAAAAATTGTAAAAACACTTATGCGGCCATATCTAAACGTTGGTCATGTTCTGTACACCGACAACTGGTACTCTAGCCCTGTATTATTTTCGTGGCTGTTAGACCACAACACAGGTGCTTGTGGGACAGTAAATCCTATAAGAAAGAATTTACCTTGCCTTCCAAAAAAAATGAACGAGGGTAACGTTGTTGTAAGACACAATGACACCATGTGGCCGTGTGAACCAAATGAACATTTGGGCGAGCCGGTGGCCGAGTGGTCTAAGGCGTCAGGACTTTGAGCTTGGGTTAGAGATAGCGCTGGTTCGAATCCGGCCTAGACTGAAAGATTTATCAGTAATATTCACCTTGTACTGTACAGGTTCGCCCCCTTACTCTGTCTGAATAAGTTCCTCGCACAGATCAATGGTCTATGGGGAATGGTCAGAGTAAGGTTAAGGAGGAGATCGGCCTCTCCTTAAAAAAAAAAAAAAAAAAAAAAAAAAAAAATAGCTGTAAAGTGGTGCGACAAACGTCCAGTAACCATTTTATCAACAGTACACAAACACGAAATGATTTCAGTTGACACTAGATCTTATAAAAATAAACTGAAACCAAAGTGTATTGTAAGCTACAATGAAAACATGGGTGCAGTAGATATAAGTGACATGTTGATCTCATATAATGATTGCACAAGAAAAACCATAAAATGGTACTCAAAACTGTTTTTTCATTTATTAGATATTAGTGTTCTAAATTCGTTCTACATATTTAGACATAGAGCACGCCAGGGCAACCCCAACGCAAAAGTAAACTTTGCAGATTTTAGAATTAGACTTATACGGCAACTCCTAGATAGACACTCGGCAGCCAATTGCCAACCAGCTGTCGCGCGACAAGTGGGCGGGCCAACACGCCTATCAGGACGTCATTTCATGCAGCCGCTTCCAATGAGAGACGGTAATCAGAAAAGAAAGCAAAGGAAGTGTTTCGTTTGCGCTCACACCGTAAAACGAGAAAGGAAAAGGAAAGACACAGCATACGAATGCAAACAGTGCCAAATTCCGCTTTGCGTGTTTCCTTGCTATGAAGACTATCATACTACTGACAATTTTTAAAAATAAAATAAAAGGTTTTAGGGCCTGGACTGTACAGAACTGTTATTGTATGGACATTATAACATGTTTTTAGTTATAAACTCTGAGTTGAAATAAATTAAAAATTCAGTTACTTAACTCAAAATTGATAATATGAATATTATTTTATTTTATTTAAAACATATGTAAAAAATAGTAATAAGCTATTAAATGTGTATTTATTAGTTTATTGTATCATAATAATAAAGTATCAAACAAATCTAGAAAAAATTTTTTTCTACTCCTCTACCGTCAACAGGGAGTCTTTGATAATACTCATTATGAAGCAAGGAGCAGGGACGTCTTAAGACGTCCTTACTCCTCAACAGGTTAAAAACCGGCTCCTAAACAAAGTAAAATTATAAAACAAATATGTTAAATCATACTGGTGATTAGAAAAACTTAAAACTGATGGTGATGTTTAACACTAAAACATACAAAGGATAACTAAAACTATTATAATTTACAAGATAATAAAAAAAATTATAATAATAAATGTAATAATAATGTATAAGAAATGTACATAATTTCAGTTATGAGATTAAAATGTTCACAAATAGCTTGTGAAAACCTACTAACAGTCAAAATCATGATTACAGTCATACAACAATTATCAAATCTTATTATTGCACCAAATTTGAATTCCTATTTTACGTGTTGATTAAAGAAATGAATGAATAAATAAAAACATTTTAAATTTAATGATTGTTATATTAAAAGGAAAAACATTATGAATAATTAATTTTAAGACATGCAGAGAAACAAACTAAACATTTACTAATTATAAAATAATATCAAATAAGATAAACAAGACTCTTTAATATATTAAATTGAAAATAAACTATTAAGATTGAATGAGTATACAATGAATAGAGGAAAAAATAATGATACTTTTACATTGATAAAACAGCTTATTATAGTAAATAAATAATCAATACTTTCCAAGAAAAAAAATTTACTTTATATATTGATAATATGGTGATTCAAAATGAAGATTAAATAACAAAAACTGTTTGTTTAGACAGAAAAAAGTGAAAACAAATAAATATAATTCAGCAAGTTAGTTAGCATGGCCAGGAAAGTCAAAACGTTTTATTGACACACCTTTAATACCCGACTTGTCGATCCACATGATCCTGCCATCCAGAGTCCGTCCTACCCTTTCTATACTTCTCTGTGGCCCTATGCAGCAGTTGTAGGTGGGTGTTTGTCAAGTCTCCCCCTGGTGCTCACTCCAGTTCCTTTGAGTTTTTTCTTTGCCGAGAACACTGCCCTTAGATCCCGGTAACTTAAGAAGTGCACGATAATGGGACGATGTCACTTACTGCCATCTGCCACAGGTGCAGGTCTTCGGTCAACTTGGTGAGACTGGTCAGTGCTGCTCTTGGATACATCAACATTGAGCTTCTCTCGAAACAACTTGACCACCAATTTATCAGTATCCTCACTTTCAGTCTGTGGCACTGAGACCCATCCCCCCACCAAAGCTGGAAAGCGTGCCAACTGGGGGATGGCTCAAAACAAGTCAAGCGACGATGGGATCACGGGTGGCAGTTGGAGGGTCAAAATAAAACTCGGCAGCTGAGCAAAACTAATTTATTATCAAGAAAAACAAACTGCAAAACTGGCTGGCAGAAGGCCACAATATCCATTCGCACTTAAATAACTAACAAGAAACACTAAAATTCACAAGATAATACAAAAAGCTACAAAAACAACAAACTCTACAAATACCAAAATTAACAACTACATGGCCTATCTGCAGCCTAGCCTGAGACACCCAAAACGTAAGAAAAACTTATTAACAACTTAAGTGAAAAATTTAAGAAAATTTTGACTACACCCATTAAACCCGGCAATTTAGCCCACATCCCATAATTCCACCGAGGCCAGGGAGTAAGCCGGAATCCCTGGGCAGCTCCGAATAGGAAGTTAAGTCAAAGCACAATAATCCCCTTTTGGTGAGTTTAAAAATTAAACAATTTAAAAAAAAATATAACACGGTACCGTTCTAGTAAAAAGTCCCTTAACCTGTTGAGGAGTGCGGACGTCTTAAGACGTCCATATTTCCATACTGTTAGTGAGTGCAGCATTTACCATTAGAGTGACCCCAGGGAGTACGAAAAAAAAATTCTAAAATTATTAATAAACTGTTATACTTTATTAAAAATAGTAATTTAAGATACAATATGGTAATATTTACAAATCAAAATGGTGGAAACTGTGATTATAATTAGCAAAATTAAAATTTTTCCATTGTGTGAAATTGTTCGAAACATGGGTAAATGCAAAGTGCAACTTCACATTTGGAGCACTCATAGGCAGTGTCTTTGCGCTGTGAATCCCTCCGTGTAGTATGAGTGCATACAAAACACTTCCGTTGTTTTCTTTTGGCTCCACCCTCTCTCATTGGGAGTGGTCACATGAAATGGCGGCCAGACAGACGGAGCGCCTGTTTGTCACCACTCACCGGGCGTGCAACATCATCACTTCGATCTAAATATCACTTGTTAGAGTCCATTGTAATAAATAAGTCACTGATGAATAAAATTAACTAATTACTGTACAACACTGACAAACTTTTTAACATATTTACAATACAACACGGAAAAGAAAATATACAGGCCTATTTTACTGTACAACGCTGAAAATAACTAAATACAACTACTTTGTAACAAAATACAATAAACAAAATATCACACTGGCAAAATACCAAATGTAATTAGGCCTACTATAGATGAACGAAACGTAAATATAGCAGAACGCAATAAGGTTAGACATGAGGAGAAACAGATTTGGCGCGCAACGAAAATGCGAGGGAAACACTACAGCTGGCATTGAAGCGTCATCTATCAGCTGACTATTGGTGGCCAATAGGATGCGGGTATCATATGGAAGTTCATACACTTACATCGACATTTAATTAAAGCTGAAATTTAAAATAAATATTAGGGACGTCTAAAGACGACCATACTCATTTGGGCACAGACGTCCAAAGACGTCCGTACTCGTTTGGGATCATTTTGCTTCACTCGTTAACAGGTTAAAGACACCCAAAATACACTACACGAATAAATAAATAACTAACACCAACTATATCCCTAGGCCTGAACCATACAATAAATAATAACCTAATTTAACAGTAGGGACCTAACAAATATAAACTCTAAAATATATAACAACAAATTAAACTAAATAACAATAAATATTAACACTAAATTTTCTTGTGTATTTCAAGTTTTTTTTCCTTTAATAAAAAAAAACATATATGTCCCCATGGCTGTTTCATCACTTTTCAGTCTTTAGGCCTAGGCCTCAATAAATAGTTCGGCACCTTTTTTTTCTTTCTCTTTATATTTCACCTTTTTTTTTCTTTTTAAATTATACCATCAAAACCCCCAGCTCAGCCGCCGGGAAACAAAATGGAACGCACTGACCTGAGGACAGAAGAACAACACCCAGATGTTGGGATGGCAGCGTAGTCGAGACATAGGTTCTACGACATGGTCCTCAGGCCAGGCTGGCAGTGCAGATGGTCGACCTGAACGTCCCACTCAAGGACCCTGGAGTTTTGGAGTCTCTAGCCGGACATGTCTTGATTCCTCTAGGCGTAGAAAGTCAAAATGACGGCCAACCTGACAGACAAAGGCTGGAACACGGAACGACCGAGTCCGAGCCAACGGCCACCAAAGTAAGCGAATCGCCGGGCACGAGCGGTCTCAGGCAGCCCGGCAGACCACGACGAAAAAAACGAAATGTACCGGTCAAACGACCTGGTACAGCACCCCAAATACGTGTACATGTGGGTTAATACTTTTCTACATGTAATTGATGAGTGGGTGGGGGTCATTATCACCACGTGAACGGGTGAGTGGGCGGGTCACTAACACTGTACGTGTATGGGTGGGTGGTTGAGTCATACCACTGTACATGTACGGGTGAGTGTGGGTAAATATATGAATGAGTGGAGGTGTTTCACTACCACTGTATGTGAACCTGTGGATGGGTGGGTCACTATCACTGTACCTGTATGAGTGGGTGGTTGGGTCACCACCACTGTACATGTATGGGTGAGGGTGTGTCAATATCCCTGTACGTGAACGGGCGCGTTGGTGGGTCAATACCACTGTAAATGTAAGGGTGGAGGGGTCAGTACCTCTTTACATGAACGGGTGGGTGAGTGGGTCACTACCACTGTGAACGTACATGTGTGTGTGTGTCAAAATCTCTGTACATGTACAGGTGGGTCATTACCACTAAACGTGTACAGGTGGGTGTTTGGGTCAGTATCTCTGTACATATATGGGGTGGTCAGTACATCAGTATGGTATCTCCCCCTTTCCCCATCACCTTGAGCACTACTGTTGGTCTGCTCATATATGGGTTTCCATGCTAGGGAAGTTTTATTGCTCAGCAGTAACTTACTTTGTTCTTCTTGTCTTTTTAAAACGGCAACTCCCATTCAGATTCTGCTGGTCTGTTGGTGTCATGTGAATACGTGTACATGCCTAGAGAAGAAACAAACTTGCAGGTAATTTTAAGATTACACAGGACATACAATAAAATTACTGTTGCAGACTTGCTATAAAAAATTGCCAATAAGGACACGTGAATACTTACAGTATTAGACTTATTAGTATTAAACAAGTTTTGTAAATATCAACTGACATGGCTGTTTCCTTGAAATATTTCCGGCAAATCTACTATTCAATGCCATTCTATTCATAGAAAGCTTTTTGAAAAGATGTTTTTAATCCATGACAACTCATGGAAAAGTATGCATCTGAGTATGACATCCTCATGCATCTGAGTAAACAGCTGGTACTCTTTGGTTTAACATTTTTTTTGTATAAATACATTTTAAAAGAAAAACACCTTTCATTGCAATCGTTTTTCAGATAGGTATCTGTTTTACAAAAAAACTCTTATCTGAAACTTAAAATAAAATATATGCCCGCACTAAAGCTTTACTTTTACTCAAAGCAGTAATCACCTTCTCTCACAATAAATAAAAAAAAATTATTTGGTGGGAAATAGTTTGGTAATGACAAAGAAATCAAATAAACAATAAAATCTCAATGCAAGTCAACTGTTGAAAACTTTCATATTATATCTAAGAAAACTTATACAATTGCTTTATTTAGTCTATTTCACTAATTTATTTTAACTGGAATACACATTCGCTTATTTTTATCCAACAAGAAAAGAGTTAGGCTAACTCCCTCTTGTGTTTTTTATTATAATTATATTCTTGTCAGAAAATAACTATCTATTTTTACTAAAATTAAAAAGGTCAAAACCACCAATTTATCATTTTAGTGTTATTTAAAATCCCTTTCTCAAGTGTTTTTTCTGTATTTTGCTAGTATCTGAAGTCTAGAGTCTGCTCTTCCTTCTGGATGCTGTCACAATCTCTTTGATATCAAGTAGCTGAGCTTATTTCATTTATTGCCGTGCCTGATCAATTTTGTAAAATAATTTATATCCTTTTAATGGCTGGTTTCAACTGTGGTAAAAATTCAATTTTTCAAACATAGTTTATTAAAATACATCTGTTGAGATTCAGGACTTCTGCTCTATGATATGAAGTGAAATTGTTTATAATATATTATTAAACACTTGAAAAAGAATTTGTTTTATTTAGTTCTGTCCTAAATCTCTCTTCTTTCTTCCAAAATAATTTACCAAGTTATTACAGCACTATCTCAGAATCTATCACTTAAATTTTTCTAGTGAAA
The DNA here is from genome assembly GCA_035578905.1 of Stictocephala bisonia. Classification (NCBI taxonomy): domain Eukaryota; kingdom Metazoa; phylum Arthropoda; class Insecta; order Hemiptera; family Membracidae; genus Stictocephala; species Stictocephala bisonia. The sequence continues at coordinate 42,429 of JAQJVL010000760.1, read as the reverse complement.
CCTCAACTTTAGTTGTAATTAGGCCGGACAATAAGTGAGATGTGTGTGTGGGTTAATGCCACCGTACGTCAAATGGGAGGGTGCAATACACGAACACCCATACACGTACGGTGGTATTAAATATATACGTAAGGTGCCATTAACCCACCCGCCCACCCATACATGTACGGTTGTATTAACCCACTCGCCCAATCATATACGTACGGTGGCATTAACCCACCCGCCCACCCATACACGTACGGTGGTATTAAATATATACGTACGGTGGTATTAAATAACCTAACCTAACCCATACAAGTACGGTGGCATTAACCCACCCGCCCACTCATATACGTACGGTGGCATTAACCCACCCACCCACCCATACACATACGGCGGCATTAACCCACCCGCCCACCCATACACGTACGGTGGTATTAACCCACTCGCCCACTCATATACGTACGGTGGCATTAACCCACCCGCCCACCCATACACATACGGTGGTATTAACCCACTCGCCCACTCATATACGTACGGTGGCATTAACCCGCCTGCCCACCCATACACGTACGGTGGTATTAACCCACTCGCCCATTCATATACGTACGGTGGCATTAACCCACCCGCCCTACCATACACGTACGGTGGTATTAATCCACTCGCCCACTCATATACGTACGGTGGCATTAACCCGCCCGCCCACCCATACACGTACGGTGGTATTAACCCGCCCACCCACCCATACACGTACGGTGGTATTAACCCACTCGCCCACTCATATACGTACGGTGGCATTAACCCACCCGCCCACCCATACACGTACGGTGGTATTAACCCACTCGCCCACTCATACACGTACAGTGGTATTTGGCCCATGTAGAGGTTTTATAAGCAGAACGGAATCGTTCCACCTGCCTTACTTCATGGGCATAACTAACTTTCACCTTCAAGTGTTCAATTTCTCCAACAGTGTTTCGTTACAAAAAAACCTGTAATGAATTGTTGTGTAAATTTGTTTAGTTGCTATTTATTGTTTAAATTATTATTCATTGTGTTATTGTTAGTTGTTACTTCAATACTAAATAATGATTTAATCATTATAAGCTTGGTTCGTTATTGTTAATCATTAGACTCGGCTGCTAATGACGTAGTGGAGGGGGCTTGGTACTGAGCTGCCAGCCCCCTGTCTACCTTCTTTCTCGATGTCATGACAACATTAAATGGAATTGCACAGTGTCGGCATGGTGGCTTAGCGACTAAGGCTTTGCCGCAGAAGGCAAGGTCCAAGGTTCGAATCCCCACTGAGCCAATGGTCGGTACTTCACTCATTGAATAAAGTTCACGCACATGCCTGCAGGCCCATGTGAACTGGTGAGTGAAGTTTAAAAAAATAAATAAACTGGGACAAGAGTAGTTCTATTTCTCACTTCAACCACTCATTCCATCTCTCTTGCACAGATGCGTCCAGTTGGTTATTTTCTTAGCGGCCTATCTATATTTATTTATTTATTTATTTATTTATTTACATGCTTCAATACAGTCAAAACCAATTACACTGAAGCAGTTCATATAATACATATATTTATGTTTGTGGGTTTTATAACTTATTCACTAAACCACTTCACATTATAAAAATAACAAAGAATAAAAATACCAAACTGAAATACTATAGATTCAAATATAACTGAAATTTATATGGAACGGAACAATACATGCTTGATGAGGAGGCAAAAAATATAATGACATGCAATTAAATAAAAATAATAACTAATATTAGTATAGACTAGCATTCAGCAACAATAGCAGTAATGAATATTTTAAACAATTAAGAACAATAACAACAATAAATAATAACAGTAATAAATATTTTAAACAATTGACAACCATAACGACAATAAATAATAACAGTAATAAATATTTTAAACAATTGACAACCACAACGACAATAAATAATAACAGTAATAAATATTTTAAACAATTGACAACCATAACGACAATAAATAATAACAGTAATAAATATTTTAAACAATTGACAACCATAACGTCAGTAAATAATAACAGTAATAAATATATTTTGAACAGTTAACAATATAGAATTCGTAAAAGAGTAATAAACAAAACAAAATTATGTAGAGCGTTGACTTAAACAAGACAGGCAATTAGCTTTAAATATTTTAAAAGAGTCAAAAAATAGATCTACATTACTATTATCGGAAAGGAGCAAATTATTGTAAGATGTCATGAGGCGGTGAAGGGGGGAAGAAGCATGTGCCGTCGTGCGGCAGTAGGGAACAGAGAACAGAAGTTTATTGCGACTATGAAATGTAGGTACACGGAAAGAGAGGCCCGCCAAGCTAGCGGTATCGTCCACCCCGCCACGCACCAGTCTATACAGGAACACCAGGCCCATTAGTGTTCTCCTCGCGTCAAGACTCCGGAACCCAAACAACACCAACAGCTCATCATATGGAACCGTGTACGTGTAAAAATTAAAACATTTGTAAAAAAGAAATCTTAAAAATCGCTTTTGAATTCTTTCAACCGCTTCTCGATATGTTGAATGAATTGGATTCCATATGACAGCCCCACTCTCCAACCTCGACCTAACAAAAGCATTGTAAAGCATAATGATGGTTAAAGTGTTTTGGAAACTTGCACTTTGTCTAAAAATGAAACCCATCATTTTACTGGCTGAGGCTATGCATAATTCGATATGAGGATTAAAAGATAGTGAATCATTTAAGTATACGCCTAAATCTTATATTTTATTTACTCTAGCTATTAAAACACCATTCAAAAAAATAATCATTTTTGAAAAAATCTTGTGCCCTTGTAAATGTCATTAAGTGGCATTTTGAAATATTGAAAGTCATTTTATTTAAAACACTCCAAGTGAATACATTGTCTATATCACGCTGTAAGAGTTGTATAGTTGTATAGTTGGACTACATTTTCAATTCAGTTTTAGGTTAGGTTAAAGGACACTGAATTAGCGTGATAGGGAGATACGGAATCAACAAACTTACTTAAGAAGACAAGTCCATCAAGACATTACACAAAATAACAAATACAGCCACAACATGACATATAATATTACTGGCACTTTCATCAGGTGATTAAATACCTGTTTGTTATGTTTTGGGTCTGTATTTTTTTTCTCGTGTATTGCGTTGAAGGACAAGTCTTCTCAGGTAAGTTTGCTGATGCTCTATTTCTCCTATTGTCTATAAAGTGAATGCTCAGATGCATACCAGATGTAATTGGATAGTATTTATCTTTGTGTTTTTTGTTCCTCATGGCAGTGTATTCGCTGTTTGCATTGTGTGAATATGTGGTTGTTCTGACCAATATGGCCTTTCACATGACTGCATCGTGGGACTTTCACGGTCGTCAAATCACCATTGACCAGTATGGCTTGGATATCAGCTGACGGGTCCCACTGCTCGGCTCACAGTCCGGATAACAAACAGCCTCTTCCGGGTAAGTGCATTCAACTGATTCATTGTGTTAGTATTCTGTTTTCTAATAAGTGTACTTTTAATGAGGTAGTTTTTGTAATAATTTTTTTTTAATCATGATTTTTGTTATATGCATTAGACTGGTGGTATCAGGATCAGGCTCTTGTCAATCATACCAACCAACGTGGGGAAGCACATATAAACATTCTATCACAACTTTCTAATTGGATTAACAAAAGAAAAATGTGTTTTGCAGTTCCATATTTTAATATTTATTAATAAAAAAATATGGTCTCCAATCCAGAAAATTTCATACTATTTCAATTCTTTTCAATGGAATTTTATTTTTGTATATATGTGAATTATAAATGTCTTCTTTACTCTAGACAGCTTATAATTTAATTTTTAATTTTTTAGTTGTGCTATATATACTGTTGTTGTTGTAACTAAAATGAATGCTTATAATTAATTATTGAGATAAGGAAATACTTCTATTTTTATCTATACTAACATAATGAAGAACAAAAGAAAAGATGGAACAAAAGAAAAGATGTAGTATCTCCAAGATGGTTGTGAGCAGTGGCACTAGAAAAGATTTCTTTGCCATTGGTAAACAAAAGGCTTTAGGTTTAAGCCTAGTATTGCTGAAAATGGTGTTTCTAGCATCTTTAAGGAGTTTGGTATATCATCCGTTTTTGTGGCTGGGCTAAAAGCATGGCTAATGGCTACAATTATTTTCATGTTTCATTAGTAGAATGCGATTTTGAAAAAGTCAATAAACACTAAGTTTGGCCTAGCCCTTTTAATGTGTTCAATTTGGGGCTTGCTTCACGAAAACACATATTCGGATTCATTAAGAAATGGCAGGAAGCTTCAAACACGTACGCACAATAACAGACTTGTGACATTTCGTCGCAGTGTATGAAAATGTCTATAAACTTCGTACTGAGTCCAATGAGATGTTTTCATTTTTGACTGGTACCAGCTCCAGCACACAAACTCTCACAGGCACTTTCAGCAAAGACTATCTCATTCAGGTGACCTGATCTGAAATTGTTCTTTAAGAGTGTATGGGTCGAGGGACATACACCTGGTAATAACAACTTTTAGTTTTCTTGCAATTAAATTTGCACTATTAGTAGTTTATCGTGCCAAACTTGACACTTATCTCAAAGCGCTGTTGGAAAAACCTGATTTCATGAGGCACTACATCTTAATTTTGGCAAATTTTAATGCTCCTGGCTATCACTGGAAGGAATAATTCTTTTTAACTAGAAATCTCGAAGATATAGTGTTAAAATACTGAAATATGAAGGTATGTAGAGTGGGAAAATAAAGACAGATGGTATAGAAGAGGATGGAAGTAGGAGGGATCCTCCTGAGTCAATAGCTGACTGCAAGACTAATAAGTGATCATCAGTTCCCAATATAGGCCGTGAATAAGGATTGCCAAATGTCACAGGAGCCACGTTATCAGTAGAAGCAAATGGCTGATAATTAGTGACAGGCATAGTGAACACCAGCCATCATTACTGGAAGTGACGGTGGTATTTATTTCCATAGAAACTGTATGATTGATTTGTAAAACTGAGAAAATATATTCATTTATTCATAAAAAAAAAAAAAATAAATAAAAAAATGACATCAAACAGCTAAACACTGCAGCCATACAGTAGTGATTCATAGTAATTGTTTAATACTTTAAATTGTGAAGGTAAATTAGGAAAATATTAAAAAGGCTCAATAAATTTAGAATATAAAAAATGCAATTAAATGATAATCTGAATATTATGTTATTTTTAGTTTTAAAGAAGAAATTGTACTGTAAATTTGTGGTATTATTTTGAGTATATAATGAGTTTACTCATAATAGTTTAGTGCTAGAGAGGGGACATTTGTAATGAATAGCTAAACTTTATTGAAGTTACTTTCTTATTAGTATTTTCTTACTTTAATTGCATCTAACTTATATTCCATCAATAAGTGTTTAACTTATATTCCATAAATACTGTACCATCCGATTTTATAGAAAAAAAAAAAATATATTTCACCAATTAATTGCACTTAACAAAAAACTATTTAATGATTGAAATACAAGTCTATTAATACTACAATTTTTAAATTCAGGTCAGAGACATCATCGAACCCGGATACTTCACCAGAGAGCGCTACTGGCTTAGACCCAGAGTTTATGCGGCTGCCGGAACACCGGCCAAGAGTTCTGTCCAACTACCCAACCACCCCTGACATCTATGTCACTTTCCTTGACCCTCTCAAGTATGGACTGCCAGTAGCCGTGCCGCCCTACCCACCACCGCAGCACTGCGAGTGGTACCTCTCTGTGGACCAACCACAACCTTGGGCCTATTATAATGTGCTCGACGGACAAAAACATTTCGTCATCTCTGTACTTAACTCTTGATATTCCCCTTTCGGAAGGGAATATGGTGTCATGCTTTGAATGTAGGCTTGTTCTTAGTTCCGGAGATAAAGACTAATCTAGCAATCGACATGCTCCATTTCAACATCTTGACCAACACGCTGTACTGTGTGTAAGTTTTTTTGTAGGTTTGTAGATAACTGAAAATTATTTTACTATGAGTATTTTTCATAAAAAATTGTGAGAAAGTTGAGTAGTTTTATTATTCTATAGTTCAGTCTATATGTAGATTTAGTTGAAAAATGAATAGTAAATTTCTCATTTTTATTATTTCCAGTTCATTTTCTATTGTGATTTATATAAATATTTTGTCTATTATTGAATTTTGTTTTGGCTTTATGCATCTAATACAAAAGTTAATAAGATTGAGAAAATAATCTTTTAAATTTTGCACTCTTTAATCACAGTTTTTTTTCTCGTTGAATTGGAGCTTAGTAGACCCTGGTTACAACACTAATATGATGAGGTAAATTTGATCTGTTTTGTAAATTCAACTGGGTATAAACTATAGTTTACATAGCAGTTAAGAAGCACTGAACACGATTAATTATATAAACTCTTTACTAGTCGCTATCATCTAGATATTTACCTCCACTAAACACTTAAAAATATCAGTAAAACTTTAAAAATATACATTAGATAAATTAAACAAAAAAGAATCTATTTTAATTACAAAAATTACAAACAGAAAACAGTATTGAAACAGTACAAATTAAGTAAGTAGTTTATCATAAAAAAAACTAGCCAATAAAAGTGTAAAATTTTGTAAACGAAATAAAAGGCCTACATTATAGTGCTCAGTCTCTCAGTGACTTGGTCTTGCTGTTCACAAACAACTACTATTTCAGTATTTGGCTTCAAAGAAGTAATAATGATTAATATTAATGCAGCAAAAATGGTAATTATAGGTCTATAACAGGGGCATTGTCGATTTTTTTGGCTGAACATATTTTTATAGTAGATACAAAGCTAATAACAAGAATATGATCGTTTTTTTGCAGTGGAGAAGCCGGAAAAATTACACAAATGAGGATAACTGGAAATTATTGTTTCCCATTTATATAGGTTACTCAAATTGTGCAGAATTTTGCCCTGAATATGAACATGACAAGGTCTTTGCAATCCAACCATTATTAACACGTTAGTGCCAGAAATATGCTGGTTTCAGTAAGTTTATGTTTTGTTTGGATCGGGTCAGGTTGAGTATTGATAGCTTAGGTTTGATTAGATTGTGAAGATTTGGGTTTCTAAGGTAAGTTAGGTTAACATGACCTAACCAAACCTAACATAATATAAACAAATCTAACAATATAAACAAACTTAACAATATAAACAAACCTAACTTAATCCATACAAATCTAACATACCAAACCTAGTGAAACCTAACACAACTTAACATAACCTAATCAAACTTAACATAACCTAATTAAACCTAATATAACCTAACCAAATATAACATAACCTAACCTATCTATACCAAACATAGCCCTATCCTAACAGAACGTAACCTTACTGAAATCGGCACATTTATGAAGATAATGTGCTTAATAATGGATCGATTGTAAAATAATTCTGTATAATTTGGTTACCCATGTTGCTATATTTACAGAAAAAATATTTTCTGCTATCCCTAAATTTTGTAATTACAGTAGAACCTCTTTAATCCGGCACGTTTGGGACTTGACGCTTTCCGGATTAAAGAAAATTCCGGACTATGGAGGGAGGTTATTTATAAAAATACAGAAGGTGTATAAAAAATAGCATAATTTGAACAACAAAACTTTACTTATGTATACATTATTTAAACATTGGTTATTTAAACAATATAAATCAATAAATAAGTACAGGAGAAATATTAAAATGCACTTCTAAGTACAGTATATGATGAATTAAATTAGAATACAGTATGAAATACAGTACAGTACTGTACTATAGCATTTGTAGTTTATAGTAACAGCACTGGTAGAAGGCTGGAAAAAAGATCTAATATCTATTTGCTTCTTACAGCTTTTTTTATTAGCTGTCGAGTAGCTCACTTTACAATGTTCATTGTGAAGGTAATTCTGTAATTTGTGTCTATTGCCGTTGATGCCGGATTATAGACAATTCCGGACTATAGAATGCCGGATTAAGGAGGTTTTACTGTATTCCAACTTTTCGGCTGAAAAATTAAATTATATTTTTGTTTCTTAGTTATGTATCTATTTTGATAAAAAATTTCATCAAAAAAATCGACAAGGCTTTTGTTCTATATAATTACCGCAAAAATTGATCTTATCTTAATTATAATATAAATATTGAGAGAACAACTGCCTGCTAATATTCTACCAGTGTTTTAGTGAGTTCTGTATTACCATCTGAGCAGGTAGCCACAATATTGAGAGAACAACTGCCTGCTAATATTCTACCAGTGTTTTAGTGAGTTCTGTATTACCATCTGAGCAGGTAGCCACAATATTGAGAGAACAACTGCCTGCTAATATTCTGCCAGTGTTTTAGTGAGTTCTGTATTACCATCTGAGCAGGTAGCCACAATATTGAGAGAACAACTGCCTGCTAATATTCTGCCAGTGTTTTAGTGAGTTCTGTATTACCATCTGAGCAGGTAGCCACAATATTGAGAGAACAACTGCCTGCTAATATTCTGCCAGTGTTTTAGTGAGTTCTGTATTACCATCTGAGCAGGTAGCCACAATATTGAGAGAACAACTGCCTGCTAATATTCTGCCAGTGTTTTAGTGAGTTCTGTATTACCATCTGAGCAGGTAGCCACAATATTCTGTACCACAAAAATTATCTTAGGTAGGTCCATTATTTCCCAAACCAACAGAGCAGTAAATCAGTCTCTTTCTCAAACAAAATTGTACCCATAATTTGGGAACAAGGCATGGTACCACACACATATACAATCAATGTTTAATCCTTCATACCAGTTTATTTTATATTATGTTGATATCCCCTTACTTCATAGGGGTTTTCTGTACTTTTCAGAGAAATGAGCTATTTTTAAAAGTTTAAAACACATATATTTCAAATTATATTTATGTTTTAAGAAAATTTACAAAAAATGTTGTCTGTTTGAAATATAGGCCTATAATTCTTTTTAATCTTCAAAATGATAAATTTTAGTTTCTAGGTTATGCCTAACTTCTTGTACCTTCTTGAAAGAAAGTTGAAAATAATAACTTATAACTATATAATAAACTTCAATATTTACACTGTACTACCATTAAAACTATTCAAAACTACTTTTATCACAAACAAACTAAACAATTTCATAAAATCAAATTTATCAGATAAACAACAACACTATGAGCAATTTTAAACAACGGTCTGGCTGAGTCTGCTCGTTGGTTGTAGAATTCTGATTTTCTCTGTTGTTTTTAGTTTGACTAAAGCACTAATTAAAGTTATTGATATATTATTTATTTCATACTTCAGAATTGTAGCTTTACAATGATATAATAATATATGATATTAAATCTTACAATATTAAATTGTAAATAACTGAAAACTAATGACATGTCTTATGATGTAATCAGTATGTCAAGGAAGGATTAAGCAATTATTTTTTATTGATAATACTCTAGTCATCAAAGTTGAACAATTTGCAGTTCTTAATTTGTTATTTTGTATTTTGAGTACTGTTCTGTACTGTGACTGATGGATTACTTTGCAGGGCACTGCGGTACATCCGAGCGTGTTATAACCGGGGCCTACTTTACGTACAAATGTTTTGTGTCTCTTGATATTGAGTATTTTCTCAGGCTAATAATTTAGAAATATATTTTACAGTTATACTTATCGTTATTTATAATGAAGCTAATGTTCCAATAACCAAATAAAACAGTAATATTTTTGTTATGTATTTTTCTGCATATTATAATCATGGCTATAAAATACGTGATTGATAGTTAATATATTTGTGATTGAAAGTCTATCAAGGAACATAAATATTCTTAAATTATTTTCATATAGTAATGTGCAAATCTAATAGAAGTGTTTAAAAGCATATGTGATGTTAAGTTATTGTCTACGCTCATTTTTAAATATACTGTTGTCTTCCAGTATTATTATTGCAAAATTATAATGCTTGTTATTATAATTTCAGAAGTAATATCATTATATTATTAGGTGTACATTTTTGTTTAGCTTGCTACAGTAATATTAAATATTATTCCGTCAGAAACGTGAGTGTTCCTCCAATGATGTAAATGATATGGTATAAGTAATTATATACAGGAAAGGTAATTTGTATTATTTTTTTTCATATCAGTGAGAAGTTTTTTGTATTAGCTCAGAAGAATTAAGTTTATAGTCCCTCTGAGGTATTAGGTAAATTTTTTTCATTTATTTCTGCACTTATTGATATCAAGTTCATACTCGTAGTGTGTGATAACTGAGTGACAATGTAGGAAATTAAAATTTATCCTTATAGAACAGATGATCACTTCCAAAATAACATCTTTGTGGTTTTTTTCATATCTTCTCAAACTATTTTCTGCTGGCATGTGCAATGTACAGTTTAAGACATTTGTTATTTTTTCATGGTCTCACTGTAAAAGTTAAAACTAAAAATTATATTTATCATTTCATTTTTTCAAAAATATGTCAAAAGCAAATTTGACAGTTTTTGTTTAACCTGGCTTGGTGGTTATTCATATTAAAGCCTATTTTCTGTGACAACCAATGCAACCAAGCTATTAGTTTCAAAATGATGCCTGTTCACTTGTTTTGATTAAAACACACTAAAAAAAAAAAAAAAAAAAAAAAATGGTAAATCATTAAAAAAGTAAAGTAAGACAATGTTTGTTGTCTTTTGTATTTGTAATGGAATGTATGGCAAGTGTAATAAGACAAGTTATTTTTATTTGTAAACAAATCTAACGGCAAATATTAGGAATATTTTTATTTTTACTAAATATGTATCTCACATATATTAATAAATGTACATACAAGTCATATTTTAGCATAAAATGTCAAGCTAACAAATAAATGTATGTCTCAGAGAAAGTATAATTTCTTAAAAAAGGAATAAATGAAAGAAAATAAGGCCAAAGGCTATTGCAATATATATTTAAAAACAATGAGTTAATAGTTAAAAATTAAATTATTTAATTATTTCTTATTGTTTAGTTAAAATATTTAATTAACCGGTATTGTATGTACATTTATTTATAAGGTTTAACTTATGAATGAAATAAATATTTAGTTAAAAATAAAAATATAAGAATGTTTTTATAAAATATTGTGTATTTACATGTCTCAAAATTTTTATCACATATTTACACATTTGAAAAACTTAAATCATGAGCATTTTTTAACAGTACAGTTCCACTTTAAAACAAAATTAAGAAATAAAGTATATAGTTGAAGAGAATATCAGTACAGTAATGCAAGAAAATACATACTAACAAGCTATTTTTGACAATCATACTAACTTAACACTATCCTATTAACTAATTAAAACATACATAATTGCCATAGGTAAAATTGAACATGTAATAAGGCCATAAACCGTTAAAGAAACTTTGGCTCTACTATGAATTTAGGTAGTACAGTCTGAAGAGAATTCCGAAAATGATTCTTGCCTGTGAACTGTTTTGCCATTTAGTGTTGCTGGAAGTTTGAAGTTGAGTTTTACCTTTGGAATTGAAAGGTGAAATTTTTATTACTGGCTATTCATGTACTTCTGTGGATTATGCTTGATGATTCACCATCTTCAACATTCTCTTTCCCAACAAGGAAAGCATGCCTGGTTTTCTCTGCTACTGGTGATTTTTTTGAAATATTAAAAACGAATTTGCTTGGCATCAAAATAAGCTTTTTCTTGAAATAATTGCCTCCTCCTGCACATTTTTAGAATTTGAAGGTTCAAGTGGCATTATATTAGATTTTCCATCAGGCGCTATAGCACATTTTCTTTTACTCTGCCATGATATTTTTAACTTTATACTTCTTTGCTTCTGAAAACTTGAAGTTAATTTTCCAATTTCTTTGCAGCTAATGTAGAAACAGTCTTTTGACTCTGCCTTGATCTTGATTTGACACCTTTTTTACATTTGCTGTAGTTTGACATAGTAGAACAATCAGATGCTAGACAGCTGGAACAAAGCATGGTCTGTGGGATAGAAGCCCTTCCCATAAGTCTTATAGACCTTCTCGTTGTGTATTTAACAGTTTCTAGTAGTACTTCCTCAGAAGAACAGTTTAAAATAGCCTTTTCTTTAGTTGTGTTACCACTGTTCGATTCCATTTTCAAAATTCTAATTGGCATTTGTGTACTTTCAAACAGTTAAAGATCATCCTATTTAACCAGGCTAAGTTAGGGCTAAGAAGCCCTCTCTGACACTTAACCTGGGGACCAATGGCTTAATGATAACTTCTGAACCACCAGCAGTGACCAGTCAGTCAGGCTGCATGCAAGGACGGAATGACTCAGATGGTCACTCACCCAAGGGACATCCACGCACAATGTTGCTTGACTCCGTTATTTTGCGATCATGTCGGAACTCTCTGGTCAAGGCCACCGGCAAACAGTTCAAACAAAGTTGGGGAAGGTTTCTTCAAGGATCGACCAACTGCAGACAATCTCATTGCAATATAAGGAGAAGGAGGGTATCTTCGTGGAGTGTGACTGTTTTGAGATGAATCAATGATTTGTAAATGCTTCTTTTTATCATTAGGTGTTTTCACTGTCAGAACATCTTTTTTGAGATTGGGACGATTCGTGTTGGTTTGGAATTGCTTCTTTAACTTCTATAACTTTTCTCTTTTGATTGCCTTTTTTTTGTTGGGGTGACAGGCCAATTTGGTGTACCTCTTAATTAAAGGTTCAACCTGCAGACACACCATATCCCAAAATCCATTGCGATCTAACTTTCATTATCATGTGGAAGCCTTGTTGGCTTTCATACTGGTCAACTTGTCTCTGGTCAACAGCCGTGTCTGGCCCACAATGCTGTCTATCTCATCAACAACATCTTGTGGAATAGTGTTCTGAAGATCTTCTGCCAGAGAGAGCAGCCTGTCACTCACTATCTCTGTCCACTCTTTTTCTCTGAAAAGACATCTCAGGATTAGACCCTCTTTGCTCTTCAGATATCTCAGTTTTAACTGGTACTTGCTGTTCAGGGCTCATCTGGGTTTGGCAATTTGGAACACTGTCTTAGCTTGTTGGATACTCTGTTCATTCATATTCATGTTGGAGATTGTCAAAGAGGCTGCAATTGTTTGACTCAAGTATGTTGAGGACTCTTTCTTTGATTCTAAAAAAGTTTCTTAATACTTTTTTTAACACTGGGATTGTTTGTCTCATTATATCATTGTTAAAATGCAGTATTTTGCCCTTTAGACTGTTGAATTTTCGATGTCAATTTCTTCAAGTCAGTTACTTTAATTATTAATATGCTAATTAAGAAATTATTCATTAATAGCATTTGTTGATTTATGAAAGGAAATGCAAAATTTATATTTTTAAACAGGAATGACAAACATTTGTTATTCCTTTTTGTATTTCCTTTTTGTATTTGTTATTCCTTTTTTGTGACAAATATTTGTAGATACCAAAGAAGATACTAGTTTTCATTTTACTTTTAAAATAAATCTGCCAGTAAATGGGTTACATAAACATTCAGTTTGATGAACGTTATCTAAAATTATCTTTGTCTGATGTCTCCCAGTTATCAAAATTGATAAATTGTACACTTGTATTTATCAAAGGGCTAAAGTAATAATGTAAAACTTAATGATGTGACAGTCTGACTATAGCTAATCGAGAGGTTTACGTAGGTCATCATTGGTGAAGTTCTCCAAAGTCCGTACATTGGATATTTGTGGGTAGACGGTAGTAAGTCATCTGTGGGTCTTGCCTCATATCTTGCACTTGCTGGAGTTTATTTGGATAAACAATTTAGAGCTATCAGTTACTACCTCAAGAAGTTTGTCAATGAAAAGAGGTTAGCCATAACTTAAAAATTCTGAAGTGCCAAAGAAAGAGTTTTAGAATTTTAAACCAAATGATCAAGGACATATTTAATCATACTTTTTTTGTAAAACTCTACACGGTTATATAAATTTTGAGTTAGATGATTTTCTCATAACAGAGATTTATTTTGAAAGCTGGCCTTTGAGACGTTTAAAATTAACTAAAGTGGAGACTACTGAGATATAGAAACTAGTTCCTTTGTGTTAGTAAAACATTTAGACAAACTTCTTAATGAATCATTTTGTTGAACTTAATAAAAAATTACTAAATAAACACCATAAAAACAATAATTCTTGCTCTATGGTGAAAACTATTCATAAAAACGAGATTTATTAAGTGATATTTTGATGTTTTTCTCTTAATGTTTGTAAAATGTCTACAAATAACTCAATATTATAACTTGTTTATAGAATAAAAATTTATTTGTCATCTCTGTTAACCTTGTTGCCGTTATTTGTTGGTTTTGATGCCAACAACATTTGTATTATAATATTATTGGTAGATAATATGACCAAATTATACTGTTGTTTAGCTCTTGTTTTATAGATAATATATCTACTGTTTTTACAGCAGTACATTGTTTTTTTCATGGTCAAATATAGAATGGGAATAATTATTTTACACAGTTTGTTAGGTTGCTTTCTATGATCATAACACGAATGGATCATCTGCAAAGTGTTGAATGGTGCTACAAAATATTTTATTAACAAAGTTTCATCTTACTAGTAGTATTACTTCCAAGTTTATTGATACAAGTACTGTTTGACTTTGCCACAGGAGTTTGTTCGTTGTAACGATGCTAAAGTACTAGAAGGCCCTTGCTTATTTTCACCATGGCCTTCTCTTATATGACTCCTCATATGTAGGAATTTGTTTTCAAACATTGATTTTTAGTTCTGATTAAAATTGTAATTTCCTAACTTATTGTTGAACTGCATATTTGAAACTAGATTCATTGTATCTAGCACAGAACTGAAAGCTTAGACATAATGTCGTACAATACCTGTCATGTCAAACAGTTCCTAAATTGTAATAGATACCACAACAATTTTGAAATGGTTCAACATGTATTGTACCATATTATGTCTACAAATATTTGCTATCACATCAATACAACCTACAGTAAAATGGGAGAAAGTAGTATAAAAACTTTTTGTTTATGCAATAACATTTTATTATTGGATACAATAATCAAAATCTTGAATCATATATATATTTACAGTTAAATTTAATATGAAAATTATTTAAAGTTTGTCTTTTATATATGTTTTATGCATGAAAAAGTGATATAAAAGAAATATGTAAAGAACAATTTGGGAAAATGTTTGTTCTTAGATACATGAAAGGCAGGGACTAATGTGAATTTCCAAACTAATAGAGTGAGAAATCACCAATAGAAATAAACAAGCAGATATACTTTGTAAAGTATTACTGATATGGAAATAAAATAGTTCCTAACCAGTCTGGAGTAGAGTTCCAACTAAAAAAACAATTCTTATGTTACTCTCCTGTGTATTAATTTAGAAGTGGAAGTCAAATAACAGTGAAAATAATCACAACAAGGATTCTGAGTCATGCATGTATTCTAGTGTTCATAATTTTGATAAGGTATAAGTGCAAGATAAGGAGATGATTGGTCAATAGTGTTGTTAGTTTTAGCACAGTCTGAAGTTCTCAGTTTAATCCCAATCAGAGTCAACAAATTTTGAAAGTGGTCCGGTGATAACTATCTTCTGTTCATTTCTCATTGGGCTATTAATTAATATCACTTTCTAAGGAATAGTCAGCCTTAGTTAGTAACAATGACAACATTTGCTCACCTGCACTCATACTCATTCACAATCTATATTAGCCCATATCTTGACGATTGAAGTCTTAAGAAAAAATAAATAGGAGGAGCCATAGCTAATGGGCTAATGAGCTTACCACTCAGTTGACCTTCAGTATAATAGTGACGATTTTACTCCTAAGCGGTTCTTGTGGCTCAGAAGTAACGTTAAACTGTGTTCCAATAGTCTAAAAAACAGTAATGGGCTTGCCTAAGCAGGCGAGGGGAGCTGAGCTTTGACTGGCTATTAAGAATTGAAATTTCACTAATAAATTTAGTAATTTACTGTAACATGATACATTTACCATAATTTGTTGTATAAAGCCTTCAAATATTGTTAAATTATAGACTTAACTGTAAGAACTGTAAATATCTTAATTGAAAAGGATTTTATTTTTTAATTTGTTTTCTATATAATACAGTACTAAATTTGAGCAATCTATTAACTGATTGTTTCCGTTTTATACATACCTTTGGAGCAGGTTGCCAAAATAAGATGAAGGATTTTGTTTTAAACCGTGCTGTAAGGTGGCACTGGTTTACATTACATCTAAGTGAGGGTGGTCGATGTAAGTGAATGTAATAAAGATTAGTTGAACATTTCCACTTGACATAATATTTTCACCAATTTATCAATAAAATTAGCTTTTCTCCAAAATCCATAAAATCTACAAACTTAGATTATTTGAAGTGAACTTGTGTAATTCATCATTCGAGAATGGATTTGAAAAGAAGTTACAAACATCTGCAGCTTTTGTTGATCATACAGCAGCTTATGACACATTATGGAGCAAAGGTTTGTTGTTAAAGTTCAACGGCCTTCTTCCCTGTCCCTTTCTATTGCGATATTTCGAGTCAATGGTTAGTGCCAGGCTAATAACAGTTTATCTCAGTCGTGAGGAAATCTCTTTTAGACAGCTGAAGGATGGTTCGCCACAGGAGTCTGTACTTGCTCCAATTATGTTTTGCTCCATTTATTATTACTAGTAAATCACCATAAACAGATAAATAAAAGGTTAATTTACGATTCTCACTCAAAACTCTGAGGTAGCGCTTTTTAGCTACCCCTAGAAAGCTTTTGGCCAAAACCCAAAGTTACAACAGTGCTTGTATAGATAGTATCTGTAAGTTTGTGTTTAAGAAATATATGAATAAGAAATATATAGAAAATGTATTTTAAAGATTTTACAATGAGAATATATAAGAAGAATCTACATTGTATATTACCACCTTATTTTGTTTTTAAATTCTATTGGTGGTGGATGAAGAACACTTGCTGCAGTGTTTGTGTATTAAGCATAATGTATAAGTTTGTTATTCAGTTTTATATATTTAGTTCTCATTTTTACCGTTCAGAAAAAAAATACAAATTACTTTTTAGTATTGGTTTACATACTGATTAATTTAAACATACGGTTCTGTTCTGTAATTTACTTTCAAAAAACACGTTAGAACATTGAGTAGGTGATATTTAAGTCAAATGAGTAGTTATATATACATATATATATATATAAAATAAGAGTGGTTAGGGCTTTCCTACTATTATTTTCTTGTTGTATTTGTTGGATTAATTATGTTAGGTTGAAACTTTTACCCTCTTGACATTTACTGAAAGATATTATTTTTTTAAGAATGTTTATAATATTGGTGTGATAACAAAATTTATCATATTGAGAAAAGTATTCTAGTGGTTAAAAATGGTGTAAATAGCCATCATCTTTATAGACATTAAAAACGGAGCATACATTTTATGAGAAGTTGAACCATCTTGAACTAATTACAGTTAATTGTTATCCCTGAAGGAAGTGTATAAAAATTGAAAAACACCACAGAATTTTCTTATGTGGCAATAACACCATATGTTTTAAGCCTGAAAACAAGTCATGCTTTATATATACCGTAATATTAAACAAAAAGTTATAATTTTTTACAGGGTCAAAGTTAAGCACTGTCCAACATTGCTTTGCACATTTTAAAATTTTAATTATACTCTTTCATCTACATTTTACTATTTATTGTTTGTCTAGTAGAAGCTTATGCACTATTGACTAAATGTATTACATTTTGGATAATTTTTTAGTACTGTGTATATAAGTAAAAATCAGTTTGAAGACTAAAAACTTAAGTAATTTAAGTTATTTAGTACAAAATTCAGTAATTATTGTACTCATCACAACTGAAGCCCCTAATTATAACCATCTCTTCATTCTTGCTTCACTGTTTGAAAAATCATTTAGTCTTTTTGTAAAAAAAGTTATGTTCATGAAAAAACATCAATAAAAAGGAATCATCAATAATAACAATAATAATATTATTCAAAGCTGCAAAATATAACAGTTAAAAAAGTATATTTTCAGAAATACTTCTTATTTTTGTTTTACTACAGTATTGATGTCTCATGTAATTCAAACTTGTGTAGTTTTACCTATATTAAGCGCTCTTTGATCTTTTTATGTCCTAAAAGAATTATAACATACTTAATCCAATCTTGGTTGTATAAACACACGAGGTATATTTTTATTCTGACAGACTAATGGGTTAAGGGAACATTGTTTTATTTATTTTGTACTCTATTTCATGTAATCCAAGAATGAAAACTTTACTATGCGAAGCTTGTGATATTATGTACTTTATAATTATTTGTAAATAGGAACTATCTTTTTGTTAATGATATGTATGGACTGTTTTGCCTTAGGTTGTTGGTGCTAAAATTGTGTTACTGCAGTTCTCCTTTTTGTTTAAACAGAGAAAACCCAACAAATGACATATTTACGAGATTTAAATAATATGGCTTAAATTCTTCCTAATTTGTTTGTATTTGACTGAAGACCCACTTTATAATAGTTCAAATTTTGCTGGTGCTTACAGACTGGTTATTGTTATAAGAAGGCATTCATTTAGGTTTTTTTGTTTTCAATACAAGTTTTGATACGTCTGTAAACATCACAAATGATCCATGATTCTTGAGGAGTTTCTTATTGCAATTATAACTTAAATACAAATGATACTCAAACAAAAGATAAAATACAATACAAATGAATGTCATGCAACTCAAACTTATGACAGTATAAATACAAAATATTTAGATACTGCGGTTATCAGTTCTGGTAACCGTTCTCAAACAAGAGGCACTCGTACAGGCTCATTACTTTAATGAGTATTTTTATTTTACTTATTTGTGTACATTTTTTCCAAAATTTGTTAGAGTCACTTAACTTAATACACATGATAAGAATTTTCTAAAACAAAAATTAATAACAAATGTTGATGATCAATATATTTAACATGAAGCTAAATTAATTTACATCTGAGAATCTATTCATATAACTCCTGTGATATATGCAAATGAAATATCAAATTTTTAGCCGACCAGCATTAAATCGGCTTATTAATAAATACTCTACTTATTTATATATATTTAAGTGAATCAGTGTTACTAGCTGATGTACAACAATGGTAACCATTCTATAGACTATGTTTCGTTATATAACTTGTTTAGTACTGGTAATTTTAGGCGTTCTATGGAATCAATCCCATCCCCAATAACCAGGGTCCCAATTTTTTATTTAAATTCAGCACCTTAATATATTTGAAATAATTTTATCTTGGCATAATTTAAACCATACCTAAGCTGTAAATAATGAGTTTAAAATTAAGTTTTTTGTATTTAAAAGGTAACAAATAATTTTGTATCAGCCTAGGTTTATACTCAAGAAACAAAAAATGATATAAATTTGAATAATTAGACCCATATATGAATAGTACAGTTTAAATCATACCAAAATGCATTATATGCAGACGCTCTATTTTTGCAAGTAACCAAATTATGAGTGGAGCATTTAGCAAGCCACCTTCCATTCTCTCCCACACAGACACACTTCTATAATAATTATTAGATTATTACAGATAGCACTGTGGCATTTGTGAATACACTTATGAACACTTCTCTAATTGTATACAAAAGGTTCATCAGATATTTATTCACTTATTTCCTCATTTCACCATGTCATTAATCTAATTTAACTTTAACACTCTGTTTGATGACTATTGCATGGTGCAATATATTGGGTCAATTTTAGGTGATTGTATTGCACTGTGCGATACATTATTCAAAAATACATTAGTGCAAAAATCAGTCAAACGATAAATAACAGCTCGGCAATAAGCAAGATATAATATTTGACAGACTGCTGAAATCAAAGTGGCGATGAAAAGGTTTAAAAGATACAGTTAAAAAGTACATGTTTCAGGCAAATACATATTCAGGGGGGGGGGGTTAGGCAAACTTAAGGAATGATATGAAGGGGAATAGATTCACAAGTCTAAGGCCATGCTGCATGCTCAAAGCAAGGCGTTATGTGATTAGGCAGGCTGAGGCAGTCAGTCTAGTCCGTGGACGGAAATTCTTTTTTCCGCTGTTATCGGAGACAGGATTCTGCCATCACATCGTGAATTAGAGGTAAAGTACAAGTTTAATGCTAAATGATCTCATTCCAGTTTTCTAATTAATTCTATCCAATTCATTTTCAATCTCTTCAGAGCTGGCTGCTGTCCTATTGATGGCTTCTGGGTGTCCTTGAATCATCTAATTTGCTTATAAAAAATCACTTCTATCCAAATTCTACCCCAGTTGTCACTGCTTATTTTCTCATTATACTGTATTATATATTATACTGATGATATATAAAAAATGTCACAAATAAGTGACACAAATTGCTGTATACTTGATTGCTGGTTCTAAGAGTTAAAAATATAAGTAAGATGAAAGTCGCCTCAAGCAAGATCAGGACTGTAATCATGTTTGTTATTTTAAACAAGTATATCACATTCTTTTCAGTTTAAGTTTGAATTGATTTTTTAAATGCATGATTATTCCTAAATCTACTGCCCTGAGCTCCTAGCCCTGGGCAAGTGTTAAAAAACAGTATCACGTTGGTTCGAACAATAATTATTTAAAGACATTTTAAGGTTTCTTCTTTTAGTGTGAACTATTGGGTCTTCTCAGTTCCATAAATTAAATTATATTAACTGGTGTTTATAGTGTCAAAACTCTTTGATTCTACAGACAAGTAGTTTTTCTCCTCAAAAATATAAATTTACAGAACCGCAATTCTTTTATACTTTTCCAGGGTATTAAAAACAGTCCAGATAGCACTGTAGTATGTAAATATTTATATGAACTAAGTCATAGACTAAATATCCTTAAGAAACTGATAATTAATTACGAAAGGGAACCTGTTAAGTGTAGAGCATTGATCTCATTGTGCGAAGTGTTGTACATCTAAACATCACATTTCATTTAGCAATATGTAATACTTTGTGTCACAAGTACAGATACAGCCGTATTTTACCTTTTACGTATAGGTAATAGAGTTACAGCCTGATCTAATTTTGCTTATCAATATTTCTATTAAGTATTTAACTAAGTTCATATCTTATATTAAAAATATTTCTTAACAATTGAGAATTTTAACATTTCTTAAATATGCCTTTTATTTGTTGACTATATTTAAACAATTCCTGAGTAATGAACATAGAAAATTTATCAAAAGAAGACCACTAACTCAGAATTACAGCCCAACTTAGAAATTCTCCTATGTCTTAACATTTCAGATGATCTACATAGTAAAATGTAATATGAAATTTACAAATATGAATTTATGTTTCAAACTGAATAGTTGGCAATGTTATTAGCTTCTATAATATGTTACATTATGTTTTTCGTATGAATAGTGTATTACAAATTGCTCATGGAATGTGTGTGTGCCAGATAAGTATCAATGTGTTCACTCACTATGTCTAAAGTATATTTACACTTTTTATTATATTGTGTGCATACTTAGTGTAAATCATATAGAATACAATAACTGAGTATAATACATGTCAGAATGGCTATGTACTCTATTATTTTTATCAATTTGTTTTAATAAATGTAAATGTTAAAAACTTCCATAGCTATTGTTAGCTTTTGTGTAGTTCATTTTTCAACTTTTTAGTAATTATGTGTTATTTTGCAGATACATGTTTCTACTTGTTAAAATTAAACATTTGTTCTTTGAGAAAATTTCTTAATTTTTTAATAGGTAATCTCTTTTGTAACCTTTAACTCAACTATCAGTGACCGTCTGCTAACTAGTCACTCATAAAATAACAAACTCTATAATGTGACTGGTAGCAGACTGATATATCGATCTTTTACGATAGTCGATGATTTGATCTATCGACATATAAATTATATAGACCTAATTGCATTTCACTACGATTAAATGGTAAAGAGAAGCAGAATATTGTAGTTCAGTTTTCAATTTCACCTTTACTTTTGCGTTATGTTTACGTTAGTTGCTGCCAGTGTCTTGTTTGTTTACGTTTTTGTTGATGTCAAATAACATTGTTCATAAATAATGTTTATTAAAAAAGCTTAATATAGGGTTTTAATATATTTTGTTGAAGTGTAATTTATGTTTTGTTGCGAAAGAAACGTTGTTTATTTACGTAATTAGTAGGCTACTAGGGGGTCTGCTGTGTATATTTTAGAACATCGTATTTGTTTTTCATAGAATTTTGGAATTTGTGAATAGATTTTAAAATGGATAGGGATTGTTGCCATAAGAAACTGACACAATATAAAACTTATTCAAACATAAAAAAATGTATCTACTCATTTATAGTGTTATCGAGGTGTTATCAAATCTCAGAAAATGTGCTATTCTGGGTTATAGTAGTAAAAAAATATATCAAATTATGTTCAGCTAAGTATATAATTTATAAAACTTGATGAAATATCTTGCAGTTTCCATATTTTGAAATTTGTATTTATTCAATATTTCAATATTTTTTGCTATGTCTACCCTCCTTTATGTGAAAAACTTAAGTTTTTTTCATTTACACGAATAACAACAAATTTTTAATCTCTTATAACTATGAAAGCTGTTTTATCATAAAGTACTTTATGATTAAGTTTATTTATTTTATTTTTTTTATTTATTCTTAAGACGCCGATCGTCAACATATGGGCGAATATGGATTTCGAATGAGTGTGATGAGTGTATATGAGCGAATGTATTTATAAAACAAACAATGAAGTATAATACTGTAAAATCAGATTATAATTACTATTTTTAATGAATAACCTTGCAAAATGTAAAAAAATGGATTGCCAATAGAGGGTTTTAGTTGCCAGTAGATGGGATAAGCTAGTCTTACCGCAGCACAGCACACAATGGAGGTTCACACAGGGGCAATTTGTGCCCATTCACATAGTGAATCATTTCTCTTGTCTCTCAGATATAATAGCAAACGCAATTTCAATTTTCTTTTTAGTGCTCAGAGATTATTGCAAATAGTTCACAATTATTTCTTTTAGAAAAGAAGATGTAGCTAGCTTATCTTGTAACAACAAGAAGTGAAGCTTCTTAGCTCCTTCATAAAGGAAACCAAATACACAATTAAGATATTTTGTTCTTATTTTGAGCTTCTTCAGATAACATTAATGTAAAGATTTACTTGTTAAAACTCTGCTTACGGATTTAAAATGAATCGTTTTGAATGGTACACATTTCTTTTACAGTGAAAAACAGTTTTACTGTAACGTCACACTTTATTAATGACTGAGTGATCTGTTGTAAGGAGCATGGATATTTAATACAAAGTCAAGAGGAGATTAAAAAGAAAAATCAGTTAAATATACTTAGGAATTTTAGTGTAAAGAGAAGGTTAGTCAGTCTTGTCCACAATCGTCATTTTGAGAAAATTAGCTTCTATGTAAATCAGTTGACCATTTATTTAATTTACGTCTTATTTGAAAACTCATCTAAGCATTCTCTTTATTCCAATTGTAACTTTTTAGAAAATTGTGTTTTAGTATTATTTTATTTAGCATTTTACAGCTTGATATATTTCGTATTGTATGAAACTCTTTTCAGGTTGCTAAACCAGTTATTGAAATGGTAGTAAACTGTCCTCCGCACACAGAACAATGTTGTGCTTAGCACATTGTTCAGCGATCCAGGCTTTGTTATTTTAATAGGTGCTGAAAATGATGAATAAGGTGAGGGAAAGAAAAATCAAGGTTTCTCAGTGAAAAGAGAAACCTGTAAATGGGCTAAGAATGCTCATAAAAAAGCAAGTTGCAGGAAAATCGCCACATGAAGAAGGTAAGTAGAATGTTTCATTTACCTCTGTTATGTGACTGTCAGCAGCAGACATATGACACTGTAGTTTATCTAAGCTTTTGAAAAGTAAGCTGTTAGTGGACAGAATTTATAAAACAATGATTTAACCCGTGTTGTAATATGAATCCAAAAATGCCAGATGGGCCTCAAAAACAAAATCAAGGGAGAAGTCATAAGCTTTGACAACAAAATTTCAAGAGGAATTTTCACAATTAATGTAAAAAAATTGGAAATAAACTATTCTATTCTAAAGTTGCTAAGCTAAACCGTCTTTTCCAAATTCATGCAAATCTTGGTTTTTGGTAGGTACCCTTGTATATTACATGCCAGGATCTAACCTATATGTCAGATTAAGCAATGAAAATTTCTGTTTTTGTTAGAATACAAGTAAAATGTACCATTGAGTAGTATTTTACATCTATATTCAAATAAATGACAAATTATTTACATTCAAAGTGATTAAAAAATAGACATCAAACATATTTATTTTAATTAATCATTTCATATTGTATATTTCCCAGCTAGATGAGCAACAATATTTAAGAAACGAGAGTCAATTGCCAAACGTTTATTAAACCTAGCACTACCGTTTTACGTTAGTGTTGATAAAAAGCGTTATGTGCTGCGTCTAGTGGGCTTTAGAAAATACGGAAGTAAACTAAGAGTTTTTGTTATTTAATTTTACAATATTGTATTTCATAGTCTAAATTAGTTTATATTTACACGTGCACTACGTAAATATACCAAATACATGTTTAAAGTACATTTGTAAATATAAATTATTATTTTCTACTGTGTTACAACAGATATCATGGCGTGTAGTTGTACAATGCTAAGCTGACAGGAATATGATTAGAAAGGCACACAGAAGAAACTTAAAATGGAGAAGCAAATAAATATTCGGCATTTACAAAAATATTCAAGTTTAGCTCTGAAGTTTTTGGACAAAGTAAGTAAATATAAACTGTTATGAACAAGTTCTATAGAAAACATACATATTAATATTCCATTATAAAATGCTGTTTGCATTTTATAAAAATTGTACCTAGCATGTGGATCAATGAAGGTAACACTTTAATTGTACCTAGCATGTGGATCAATGAAGGTAACACTTTAATTGTACCTAGCATGTGGATCAATGAAGGTAACACTTTAATTGTACCTAGCATGTGGATCAATGAAGGTAACACTTTAATTGTACCTAGCATGTGGATCAATGGAGGTAACACTTTAATTGTACCTAGCATGTGGATCAATGGAGGTAACACTTTAATTGTACCTAGCATGTGGATCAATGGAGGTAACACTTTAATTGTACCTAGCATGTGGATCAATGGAGGTAACACTTTAATTGTACCTAGCATGTGGATCAATGGAGGTAACACTTTAATTGTACCTAGCATGTGGATCAATGGAGGTAACACTTTAATTGTACCTAGCATGTGGATCAATGGAGGTAACACTTTAATTGTACCTAGCATGTGGATCAATGGAGGTAACACTTTAATTGTACCTAGCATGTGGATCAATGGAGGTAACACTTTAATTGTACCTAGCATGTGGATCAATGGAGGTAACACTTTAATTGTACCTAGCATGTGGATCAATGGAGGTAACACTTTAATTGTACCTAGCATGTGGATCAATGGAGGTAACACTTTAATTGTACCTAGCATGTGGATCAATGGAGGTAACACTTTAATTGTACCTAGCATGTGGATCAATGGAGGTAACACTTTAATTGTACCTAGCATGTGGATCAATGGAGGTAACACTTTAATTGTACCTAGCATGTGGATCAATGGAGGTAACACTTTAATTGTACCTAGCATGTGGATCAATGGAGGTAACACTTTAAGTGTACCTAGCATGTGGATCAATGGAGGTAACACTTTAATTGTACCTAGCATGTGGATCAATGGAGGTAACACTTTAATTGTACCTAGCATGTGGATCAATGGAGGTAACACTTTAATTGTACCTAGCATGTGGATCAATGGAGGTAACACTTTAATTGTACCTAGCATGTGGATCAATGGAGGTAACACTTTAATTGTACCTAGCATGTCGATCAATGGAGGTAACACTTTAATTGTACCTAGCATGTGGATCAATGAAGGTAACACTTTAATTGTACCTAGCATGTGGATCAATGGAGGTAACACTTTAATTGTACCTAGCATGTGGATCAATGAAGGTAACACTTTAATTGGACCTAGCATGTGGATCAATGGAGGTAACACTTTAATTGTACCTAGCATGTGGATCAATGAAGGTAACACTTTAATTGGACCTAGCATGTGGATCAATGGAGGTAACACTTTAATTGGACCTAGCATGTGGATCAATGAAGGTAACACTTTAATTGGACCTAGCATGTGGATCAATGAAGGTAACACTTTAATTGGACCTAGCATGTGGATCAATGAAGGTAACACTTTAATTGGACCTAGCATGTGGATCAATGAAGGTAACACTTTAATTGGACCTAGCATGTGGATCAATGAAGGTAACACTTTAATTGGACCTAGCATGTGGATCAATGAAGGTAACACTTTAATTGGACCTAGCATGTGGATCAATGAAGGTAACACTTTAATTGGACCTAGCATGTGGATCAATGAAGGTAACACTTTAATTGGACCTAGCATGTGGATCAATGGAGGTAACACTTTAATTGTACCTAGCATGTGGATCAATGAAGGTAACACTTTAATTCTTACCTTTTTTGTTTTTAAATGCAAGTGTATAATAAAGTATATAGGCATTATATATGTTTGGTATTACAGGTTTATAACCAATATGCCTGAAGTTAAAGAGAAGCAGAATTCAACAAAGCCAAACTAACTGAAGAAGCAAAAGATGAGCAACAACTAGATGGTAATGATTAAGACATTTTATTTTTAGTGGTACAAGCTGATGAAGAAGGTTAGCTATGAATAAAGAACAAAGAGTGCAAAGGAAAGGATTTCAGACTACTAGGGAACAGCATAACAAAATAATATAAGCAATTATGGCTGTTAAGGAAAATGAATGAAAAATATGCAATGTCCATCCTGTAAATGTGTTTTTAAGTATAGCTAAAATGGTAAAAAGCTTTCTAACTGACCTGAAAGTTGAGGCATGTTATGAATTTGTTAGAAAGTAGCAGAACTTGAATTAAAAGCGTTAATTGAACCACCCCACCCTTGACCAGTCACCAGTCACCAGTCCTCTACTGTCCAATATCCAAGTATCAGATGGCGACACCCTGCATTACTGTCAGCAGTGGGAGTGATTCATATTCTTATATATGACAATAATTTGGAGAATATAAGAACTATAAACTTTTTAAAAATTAAAATCTTTCAAATGTCAATGATACTCTCAGTTTGATCCCAGTCAGTCATAATTAATTGATTTCAAAAGTGATCAGCTGATGACCATAAACTGTTTATTTGTCATTTGTTACTTTCTGTTAATTAATGGTACTTTCTAAAAAATAGTCTGCCTTATTTTGTACAACGATTACATTCACCCATCTACACTCATAACACTGACACAAAACGCAGAATCGACCTGTATTGACCATCGATGTCTAAAGAATAAATTAAAAATTGTTGAATATATTACAAAACAGGAGGAAAACAGATTTTTAGTAATTTTTCTATTAAATTGTGACAATTGTAATTTTCTGTCCTCTAGTAATGGTTACTATGGATAGCAACATTAAATTGGAAATATTGATAAATATGGTTCATATATAGATTTTTTCTTTTTATAATATCATCCATATCAATACAAGTTTGATCGGACCTGTATTTTGGTCAGATATATCATATCACTAAAATATTGTCATTATTCTCTCTCTCCTCAAAATCGTTACATTAGATATTTCAATCCCAAATTGCTTAACCCTCACACTGGCAAAGTAGTAATCTACTAAAAAATTGTTGGTCATTTTCGGCCGGTGTGTACTGGCAGCATTGTATTTCACGATTCATTTTACATTGCATGTTTATTACATAATTTTACGAACACTCAACTAATAAATCGGACTCAACATTATACTGTTTTAATCGTCAATTTACACGCTTTCTTTTCGTATGTTCACTTAATATGTATAGGTTTTCATTTTATTTATTGGCCTTTACAAACCAAAGGTCACTGTGGATTTCAGTAGTTCAGCTCGTGCCAGTCACTCGAGTTGGCTATAAATTTCCATTTTTACAAACAATTTACAGAAATAAGTTCTTTTCAGTTAGAATTTTCTTTTTCAAGTAAAAATGTTGCACAATTTTTGTATCTTGGATTTGGATATTGTTCATTTTTTTTGTTTGCTACATGGTCTCAAATTAGAAAATTGTTTTTCAGAAAATATAAATTCTAACTTCAAATAAAAAAAAGTTTCCAAATAGTTTTGAATTTTTTTTAGCTTTTATGTGGTAGAACATACATTTTTTAATATAATGATATAGATTAGGCTACATTATATTATGATCAAGTCCTTATTTTATAGTAATTTTCAAACAAACGTTTGCATAAGGTGTAAAAATGGCCTGCCAGTCAAGGCAAATTTGATTGCCAGTACGAGGGTTAAGGAAATTTTTTAACTAAAAGAACCGATTGAAGTTTGTGTAATATTAAATTTCTGATGCAATTTATTATTGAAAAACTATGAATTTAATATGAGTATATACATAAAACTTGTTTGTGTCTGTCGTGTGCTTAATGTTACAGCTCTAGGTTAAGTTTTTTTTATAGTAGTACCTTATCATTGCAGAAGATGTTGAAAGTCCATCTTCTGTATTTATAAAAGAAGAAGTGAAAAATTCAAAATCAATGCAGAACCTTAAACACAATAGATAGGGACTTGAACTTTTAACAGAACCTTCATTTTAGGGTCTAGGTGCGTGCTAAGAAAGGATTTTGTGAAATTTTAATATTGAGGGGAAAAAATCATATTAAAGTTTTTGTAAAAAGTGTACACCTCTCCATAAGAAATACATAGAGGCCGATATAAAAATCAACGTATAGCATAAACCGTAAAAGATAGCCACTTAAAATTTTTACAGTACCTTTAGTTTTATGGTCTTAGTGCGTGGTAAGAAAGGATTTTTCGAAATTCCATTCCTAAGGGATAGAAACAGCCCCCCAAACATTCATAG
Organism: Stictocephala bisonia; assembly: GCA_035578905.1. NCBI lineage: Eukaryota > Metazoa > Arthropoda > Insecta > Hemiptera > Membracidae > Stictocephala > Stictocephala bisonia. The sequence continues at coordinate 13,416 of JAQJVL010000760.1, read as the reverse complement.
AGGCCGATATAAAAATCAACATACAGCATAAACCATAAAAGATAGCTTCTTAACATGTTTATAGTACCTTCTTTTATGTTCTAAGAGCGGATTTTTTGAAATTAAATTCCTAAGGGGTAGAAACAGCCCCCAAACATTCCATTTTCCCATAATAATAACATTGGATTTAATTTAATTTATTTAAAACAGCTGATACAAAAAAACATGATGCAAATCTGTTACATATGTGATTAAATTAATGTATTACTTTTTATTTGTTGAAAAAGTAGTTTGATTTCAATTGTTTTTAGTTGTATGTAAATAATTCTCTCTGAAGTTTGTGTAGTTGAAGTTAACCTGTAAATATTAATTCCGTGGAAGAGAGGTTTAGTCATTTTCATTTTTTATATAGCTCAGATTCTTTTTTCTTGCCTTTTTCAAGACATGTTTAAAGCTGTGAATACAGTCGTAGATGGTGATGGCAAGGATGTTCCTCACTGTGTGACCGAGGTTTGTGGGGATGGTACATGTCTATTTTATTCCCTGTCTTTTACTAGACATGGTTTAGTGTCTCGAGCGTCTGAGGTACAGTTAGCTATCGTAAATCACGTGTCTAACAAATGGCAGAGGTTCAAACCGGTCATTATGAACCAGGTAGGCCAACAATACTCCAATAAGCTACAATAGATATTTGAAATGTCCAAATCTGAGATTTATGACACTTCTTGTAAGCTCAAGGCAGCGGGAGACATTTTTCTATTCGAGTTTGAAATATATCATGATGACAAACCTTAAGTATGGAGGGAATGAAAGGGATAAACAACGTCTCCAGTTCTGGGGAAACAAAGAAGGCAATTTCAACGTCTTACTTGCTGTGACATCAACAACTTCGTCACATATGAAAATATCTCCACCCTGTAGCTGCTCAGATCCTATGGACTATCAACCCTCCTGTTCATTCTTCACCCATCTTACAATTCCTCAAGCCTCTCTGTCAAGCTCTAATATTATGATTGATTCTGATGTGTCTGTTACAATAAAACTCTCTCTTACAAAAAATATGAGAGTTCATCTTTGAGGTGATGAAACTGCTGGAATCTTTTATGATCTACTTTTGAGAATAGGTAGTAAATATCCCGAATCTAGAGGTAAGATAAATTTGCCTCCAGAACTAGGAAAGGTAGTAATTACTGTAAAGAAATTAATAGACAGAGTATATCCTAATATTACAAATATTAAGCATAAATCTACTGGGTGGCTAACAACATTTGAATTACTTTAGTAATCGATAGATTCAACTGTACAAGTAGATGATGGTGTACAATTTCTGACTGAATTGTTGCAAACTCTCAGTCCACCTAGGTTTCCACCACATACTCACTTTAAAAATTGGAACACCAGTCATGCTTCTCAGAAACCTTTTTCACCAAAATTATGTAATGTTACATATTTACGAGTAACTGTTCTCCAGAAAAATGTTATTGAAGCAATTATTATTACTAGCTTATTACATTGGCAGAGTTCTTGATGTTTCTTACCTTATCTTAGCATATGACTTCAAGAAATTAAGAGATAGTTTCACTGTTGATCAGCAACCTAGAGTCCAATTAATTCCTACAGACTATCCATTCCAATACAATATTACAGTACCCCCAATACAATAATTCTACAGATATAACAGTTCCCTATTAATTTGTGTTTTGCTATGACAATCAATAACTTTTAAGGAATGTCCTTAAAATTTACAGGCATAGATTTGATAGAAGTGTGCTTTTCTCACAGGAAATTTTATGTAAGCAGTCCATCAAGTTTAGTTATTTTAGCATCAAAAGGAAAATGTAGTTTACAAATAAGTTTTTCAGTAGGTTATTTTTAAAATTATTAAATGTGTGGTGCGTGCATTATATAATAGTAAATTGTTGTATTGTGAATTTATAACTTGAAATAAAAAGTATTAATATTTGTTTAATTATACGCTTTTTTATCTTGGTAAGAATAAAAACCAATGTGAAAAATCTATTGTAAATATAATATCACACACACTTAACAACTATTATAATTTATGCGTTTAGTATAGATAGTAAAAATAAATTTCAAAATATATAGGGATACCTTCTATCTTACACAGATTTTAAGTTTATAAAGTAAAATGCTTTTATGTTTACAAATAACAAAATTGTGAATTTAATAAATTTTGTATACAACTTAAATGTTTGCGGGCGAAGCCGCAATGGGGGTGCTAGTTTTATAAAAAATGATTCTTAAAGAGTTATTATGTGGAGGGCAAACCCCCTCCAATAATAATTGTAAAAGAAGTAAAAATCCTGTGGTTATACACGAATATTCAGTATTTATTATGTATAAAATAAAGACTAAAATAAAATAGTCCTTATTACAATTATATTAATTTTTATAAATACCTCATGGACTTTTAAACTAAAAGAATTGTCAAGTGAAAAACTGTATATCTTGCTATAAAACTGTTGATGGCGGTCAATGAAGGAGTTGTTACGAGTGACACTATGTACTGGCATGTTCAGCAAAGTTCTCTATAGTGAGATCAGTTATGATGAGCTTTTACCATAGTTTAGGTTAGTAACTAATTTATTGAAAGTTGACAGAACAGGAGAAACCAAAGATAATTTCTGTAGAAAGTATTTTAAACTGAAACTAGCATATCTTTTATATAATACTAGCTGTACCCGCCCGCTTCGCCGGTCATAATATTGAGTTTTATTTAGAACCTAATAGCTGAAAGAATTTGAGCATTTTTGCTTATTCTACCAATATTAGATTTTTTAGGAGGCATGTCATCAAAAGTAAACTGCAAAACAAATAATTATTTATTTTTCATTTTCAGGTTTCACCACATGTTTTAATTTCCGAGGAAAAAAGGTTAACATCAAATACAGATCACCGATCAAGTAAAAGTAGTGTGTGCTACACTCTCAAGGTGAAATGTAGAACTACAATAAATCAAAACATATACAGTACTGTTGTTGTGAGAACTTCAATCTGCTTATGGCATGTGAAACTACATTAAACCACACAGTCATATGTTTTTTGTAAACAATTCAGATTCTCCATTTGAATAACATGGGATCTTTAGGAGCCCGTGGGGCGGGACCCAGGGACGGATCTGCATCAAACTTCACAGAAACCATCTCGGGAGTATACAAGACAACATCCTAAAGTTTCATGGCGATCGGTTGGATGGTTTGGCAGCGCATAAACTTCAAACATATATATATATATATATATATATATATATATATATATATATATATATATACAAACATCCTCTTTTATAAATATAGATTTTTATAATTTTGTATAATGATTTTATTACGTAATTTTTAAATAAATAATACTAATTCCTAGATCTGAGTTTTAAGGTTGATTAATATTTTTCAGCTACATGCTACATGACTACAGGTAAGCAAATATATTTCTTGAAAAAATAGACCAATAACTCTAAAAATAGGGTTCCCACCCAATGTTGACAATTTTTTTAACTAGTCAAGAAAAATATTTGTACCAAAAAGATGTATTGATCTTATGCATATTATGTGGAAGAAAGGAATTTCTACCCCCTAACAAATTTCAATCCGTCACACTGTACAATCGCTCCAGAAAACCATCTAACATTAACATAATATTAACATTAACCATTCTCGATTAAAAAAGTTACTCGTACAGTGGTATTGACCCACGTGCCCACCCTTACACGTACAGCGGTATTGACCCACCCGCCCACCCTTACACGTACAGTGGTATTGACCCACCCTTACACGTACAGTGGTATTGATATTGAATAGAAAAAAGAGTAAATTAAAAAAATAAAAAGTTCTTAAAAACGCCACTGAATACATACATCTTCCTTTAAGAACTGTTGTAACAAACTAATCATGACAACATCATGTTATATAACATAATACCATACAGGGTACATAAGTCTTATATATGTACAAACATCCTCTTTTATAAATATAGATTTTCAAAAAAGTTTGCTTTTAATGTGGCATAGACTACTTCAGTAGATAATTACAATCTTACTTTAAATTAACACGGAGCTTCTCTATTGCTGATATGTAAGTTTAAATTAACACGGAGCTTCTCTATTGCTGATATGTAAGTTTAAATTAACACAGAGCTTCTCTATTGCTGATATGTAAGTTTAAATTAACACAGAGCTTCTCTATTGCTGATATGTAAGTTTAAATTAACACAGAGCTTCTCTATTGCTGATATGTAAGTTTAAATTAACACGGGGCTTCTCTATTGCTGATATGTAAGTTTAAATTAACACAGAGCTGATATATAAGTTTAAATTCTGCTAGACTCATTCCGAGAAATATCCTCTGCAGTGTCTGTATCTTTTGAAAACATTCCTTGCTGACACTTTAAAATACAGCACTTCCGAAACTTATTTTTTTAATCTATTAAATATATTTTTATTAATTTACTGAAACAGCGCTCGTTTTTAATATTGGAGTACATTATTTGTTGTCCCTTTCTTAAAAATGCTTCAAATTCAAATTCAAAACATCCTTTATTCAATACATGCACATTACATACAATGAATAGAGTCTTAAAATTAAAGTAATCCCTACACTATGGTAACCTTATAATTTCAGATTTTATGTTTAGCATTGTTAATTATGTAAAAAAGAAAATTCAGATATATGAATACACTTCAATGGTATATTTAACAAAATAATTAAAAAATGTAATTTGTCTGAAAATAAAATTAAAATGAAATGTTATGGACATATAATGAATGAATATAATGAATTATTAACAGTAAGAACTTTCCCAGAATTCTTCCATAGAGTAAGGGGCCAATTTAACTATAAATTCTTTAAGTTTTTTTTTAAATTTAATCGGATTTTCTTCTTGCAAAAGTTCCCTTGGAAGGTGATGAATCAGTTTACTTCCTATAAATGTAGTTTTCTTAGTAAAGAATTCTAATTTATGTTGTTCTACCTGCCTGTTTGCACGAATATTATAATTGTGTCTTCTAGGTACTTGAGAGGGATTTGCAAATGTTTTTGTATAGGTCGCCGTTTCTAAAATGTATAACCCAAAAACAGTTGGTATGGCTAATTCTACAAATATGTGTTTTACTGATTGGTCTCTTTTTAAATTATACATAATTTTAAGTGCTCTTTTTTGTTGAAGTAATACCCTATCCAAGTTTTTTTTAGTTGTAGAACCGTAAACACTTATACCATAAGCCATGTGAGAGTGAACCATGGCATAATATATATTTTTTAAAGTTTCTAAATTACAAATTTTAGACATTTGTCTTAAAGCGTACAAACCTGATGACATCTTGTTAATTATGTGGTTGATGTGTTTGTCCCAGCTAAGGTTTTTATCAATGTTGAGACCTAAAAATTTTGTATGCTCTACTTGTTCTAATATTGAATTATCTAAAAGAATAATCGGTTGTATATTTTCTTTATTTTGTTTAGTAGAAAAGGAAATAAAATTAGTTTTATTTGAATTTATCCTAAGATTTTTATTATCAAAAAATTCTTTAATTTTAGAGAGGCAAATAAAAGATGATACTTCAACACTCTCCTTTGATTTCCCAGAAACTGTGACGTTTGAGTCATCGGCATACAGGCAAATATTAGTGTCCCTGGGGATCAATCTTGGAAGACCCTTAAGGTAGCAAAGAAATAATAGTGGACCCAAAATAGAGCCCTGTGGTACTCCATATGGTATTGTCAATTTTTGAGAGTTAGTCTTATGTATATATATATATGTATTTATCATTAGGATATGACTCAGTATATTCGATTTCAACATGCTTCAACCAGTATGTCTTATTTGTCCTCTTCCTCTTCTTTCAGCAAGAAGAAACATGTCACTTCATCCATTTCATTTAGTCTTTAACACTGCCACTTCACGCTTTAATATCAGGAATTAAAATTTTCTTGTAAACCACTCTCACACTAGGGTTTGAATATTTGTCAAATTTTACTTGATTAGGTCATCATTCTTTCCCTCTTATGCCTCATGCCTGTCTTTGTCTTAGAAAACACATCTTAATTGTTGATGTAGAGAAAAAAGAGTAAATTAAAAAAATAAAAAGTTCTTAAAAACGCCACTGAATACATACATCTTCCTTTAAGAACTGTTGTAACAAACTAATCATGACAACATCATGTTATATAACATAATACCATATAGGGTACATAAGTAAATTGAAATATGTTAAATTGGTTCATAGGTTATACAGTTATTTATTAATGTTTGAGTTGATGGAATTGTTTTCTCAGATGAGTTTGATGATGCTCTATCTCTCCTTTTATTTTAATTTCTAGCCTTGTGCCTTATAAGCTAAGCTCATTATTTTATGAATTTATTAATCTTATTTATTCATAAGTGAGTTTATGTGCAGCACATAGTTTCATAATATGTTTAGTTTTAAATATCGCTTGTCAATGTCATTAGTTGTTTTAACTTTCCTATTTGTGAATGGAAATATGACAATAAAATAAACAAAAAAGTAGGAATTTATCTAGACATTTTGTATTGAAATGGTGCACTTTTTGTTGTGATTTAGCATGTATTATGCTGTGTGCATGTATATAGTGTGATATTCATATTATGCTGTTTTGTTATGTTAAATAATTCTTTAAATTTTATTTACTAAATAACTTTTTACTTTTTATACAATATTATGTGTATAAGTTTTAGATATTTAGTTTCCAATGTGAAGCAGTTGGAATAAACATTGTTTTAACTACCACAATTTATTTTATAAATAAATTAGTAATTTAAAGTTTTAACAAATAATTCAAAATTAGAGATGAAACTGCTATCATATGTTACAGTTATTTTTGTATATTTTAACCATTGTAGTATAGATTACCAACCGAACATTGAACACCATTCAGTGAACGGATTTAAATACAATCTATACTAACTAATGAATCAAAAGAATGAAGAATAAGTTATAGAAACATTGCATATAATTGGTTTCTTAACCCAGAAGCCTTTTATGTTCTCATGTTAACTCAAGTACTTTTACAGAAAAGTAATCTTGAAGCTGTCGTGATTCTTATAGTTAAACAGGGAATCTGATCAAATCCTTTGGGGTGGAAGTCTTTCCTCAGGGGTACATTTTCATCACCTGATTAAACCATATGATTTCTCCTGGGACTCCCTAGTCCTAATGAAATACTTCTATAGGGTCTTTAGAGACATTTAAGCCGATTTGGTGAGTAATATAAAGGATATGATATCAAATTACTTTCTTTGTCTGTTACAATGTACTTGGAAATACCTTCTATGAAAAGGTGGGTAAGTAAAATGCATTTAAATTATTTTATTTAATTAAAAATTAGAATAAAACCGAATTTGGATCTTATTCAACAAGGGATTTAAAAAACTTTTGATATTTTTATAAGTTAGTAATTTTTTAATTTGATGAAATAACAAGGCCATAAGTAGTTAATTTAGTTGGATCCAAAGAGGCTGTTGGTCCTTACCTGACCCAAAGTTAATATATCAAAGTTTACAGTCTGTGACCAATTTAAATTTCTATGTATTTTTGGTAGACAATCATCAATCTATTGACTATCTATTAACAACGATTTATTATCTAATTGCCAAGTTCAATACCAGCATTTATCAAATATCAGGTGTTTGAATATTAACCATCATATTATTGTCATCTTAGTAAAGAGTAACCAGATGAAAATGCTTTCAGTAAACAAAAATTCTCTGTTATTAATCACCCAATCTTTTAAATTAGCATATTGTTGAATTGGGCATAATTTAGACTACAAATATTGTGGTTAAATATTTTTAGGTAAAATGTTTAGTTTTTTAATACAGTATTTGACTTGAAAGTTGAAATCTTTAGACAGCCGATATTTTGAAACTAATAATCTTAGACAAACAGCCTTTTTACATGAAATGTGTTTTCTAAGATCAACTCTCTTACCAAATTTCAGTATTGTATATCAAATGATTTTTAAGGTATTACAATTTTTGAAAAACACATACAGACAGAAAACGAATCGAGAAATATGGTATTATTTGCTTGTATTGACCTGACAAACAATCCTCTAAAATATGTGACAGTCGAAGTTGGACACCCTGTATATAGATTGAAAATCTGGACCGATAACAAAATGGATGCACAAATATTAATATTACTTGTGCTGAAACATTTTTTACCAAAAACAACAATTAGAAACTGCTATTTGAAACCAAGAAAAAAAGACTGAATTCAAGCAAACTTGCTAGTTTATTAGTTTATTTTAGACATTTTTATTTTCATACACATTTGAAAATAAATTATTGAAGAGTAAAAATTTAATTATAGCTACTAAAAAGTACAGTAAATCATTAATAAGTAAGTCATTAAATAGAAGTCATCTTAAAAAAAAAATCAATAGATTAACTTGAGTTTTTTTTAACTTCTTTAAGAAATGATTTGTCAACCGTATTTACATTTGTTTTAAAGATATTCAGATATTTGTTTTAAAGATATTTTATTCATGACTATATGACATGTAAGCAGGTGAATTTTTTATCATTAAGGAATGTTGGGTTGGGTAAATGACAATTTTCCTTCTGGTATTGTATTTATTTTCATATTCGTAAGTAAACAATATTTTATTTTTTAAATTAAAACTTGCAAATTTAAAAAATATAGTAACCTAGAAGGGTTAACATTTTTTTGACATAAAAATTGATTAGCAATGCTCATTATATGATTTTTTGTGCATTATTCTGATGACTCTCTTTCGTATCAACAATTCTGGTGAGATTTGTTGCTGAAGTACCATACAACTAGCCCATATGTCATGATGCTATGAAATGTAGCGTAATGGACTTTTTTAATTGTACTGTATCTAAGGTAAATTTCTATAATTTTGTTTTTAGAGTTTTGAAATGTTAATAACTGTCTATTGTCTATTGTCTATGAAGGTCTATTGTCAGAAAATATACAGCTTAAAAAGGAAGTGATTAGACTTCAAGCTGCAATGAGTGCTACTGAACAGTATACACGTAGTAATTGTCTGCAGGTCAGGGGTGTACCAGAGGCTAGGAACGAGGTAATTATGGACGTTGTGAAAAACATTGCAAAATCAATTAATTTCAATCTCAGTGAAGGGATGATTGATGCTGTCCATCGGCTGGCGAGAAATCCTAATGTCTCACATGCTCCGCGTGGTATAATTATAAAGTTTTGTAGAAGACTGGACTTAGAGGATATGCGGAAGAAAACACGAGTAAAGAACGGGTTTTCGGCAGCTGAGCTTGGGTATCAAAGTGAGAACCAGATATTTATATCTTTATCCATGACGAGGGAGACATCAGCACTATGGAAACACACTCGAGACTACAAAAAAGAGCGCGGCTACAAGTTCGCATGGGTCACCAGCACGGGCAAAATATTTCTCAGAAAAGAAGAAGGGATGAAGGCTATTCAAGTCACTACGAAGCATGATCTGGAGCGACTCAAATAGGGGCTATGCTGTTTATTTTCTCGGTATCGTTTTTCTTTATTGTCTTTAAGGTAAATGGATGTATTATAATACAGTACTTATATGATTATGTTAACTTCTTGCTATATGTCTTATTTTTCATGTATGTCAGATTATCAATTTAGGCCTAGTAGCTATAATGTCAGTTAAAAACGTAAGTACATACTATCAAAACGTTAGGGGTCTAAGGTCGAAAACCAGTAACTTTCGCTTAGGGTTATTAGAAAGTAATTACGATATTATTGCATTAACTGAAACATGGCTAAACAGCTCAATTCATAATACCGAATTGTTTTCTGAGGAATATTCAGTATTCAGGCGTGACAGGGATAGAGAAAAAACCGGAAAAGAAAGGGGAGGTGGGGTAATTGTGGCTGTTAAAAATGATAGTGGTATTAAAGCTAGTAGATTATTTGATATAGAAACTGATTATGAGAACATATGGCTCAAACTAAATTTCTGTAATAGATTCAAGTATACAGTTGTTTTAGCAGTTGCATACTTTGCTCCTAATTCAAATGTCAATGTATATAAAACGTTTTTCGATAAAATTGATTTAATTAGATTTCAATATGATCGACTACTTATATTGGGAGATTTTAATTTACCTATAACTGGAATAGATTATAATTTACTGTTAGGCAATGAGGTGTGTAGGCAACTAACGTTCCACATGAATTTATATAACCTAAAATCAAAAAACAATGTTTTGAATAGAAAGGATCGCACTTTGGATTTAGTATTAACTGATATAGACAATTTAACTGTAAATAAGGAAGATTTACCCCTGATAACAATTGATAATTACCACCCGGCTTTATGTATAGAATTCTCAGTAAAGAATTGTCATAATGGGTGTGACAAGCAAACATTTTTGTATAAAAGTTACAACTTTAGTAAGGCTAACTTCTTGGGGCTTTACAGGGAATTTAGCAATATCAGTTGGCATGAGTTATATATTTAATAAAGGATGTAGAGGCATGTGTTAAGTTTTTTTATAATTCAGTGTATGCTGCTTTGGATTTGCATGTACCGAGGTTTTATAGTTCATCCTCAAAATATCCTGTTTGGTACACAAGAGAGTTGATAAACATTATTAAACGTAAAGAAAGGATAAGGAAAAAGTATAAAAATTTTAACATGCCACATTTACTAGAACAGTATAAAATGTTAAGAGCTGAAGCTAAACGTTGTATTGCACTGAACTTTAAGAATTATGTAAGTACTGTAGAGCTAGAAATAAATAAGAATCCCAAATCATTTTGGAGTTTGATTAGAAGAATTAGGCTAGCTGATAAGAATCCAAGTACGATGTTCTCTGACGGTGTGGAGGTGGAGGGGGAGGCGGCGATAGCAAACGCACTGGCAGAGTACTTTGCCTCTGTCTACGATAGCAGTAATTTGCACTGTGATGAGCTTAGCAGGCTGGCATTACAAGAACCGGTTATGGATAACGTCCCCTCGTTACACTTAAGTAATATAACAAACGAAGAGATAATAAAAGCCTTACAAAAATTAAAACACAAAAGATCGTTAGGTCCAGACGGTATTCCCCCTTACATATTTAAAGCTTGTGCTGATTTGTTTGTCCATCCCCTTGCTCATATATTCAATCTCTCAATAATTAATTCAAATTTTCCTGAGGCATGGAAGCTTACAAGATTAGTTCCGATCTTTAAAAAAGGCGTGAAAAATGAAATAAAAAAACCATAGACCCATTGCTATCTTATCTCCCCCCGCAAAAGTATTTGAGTCCATTTTGTATAATAGATTGTTTTATCATGTAAGAAATTTTATCAGTGAATATCAGCATGGATTTTTCCCGAACAGATCAATCAACTCTAATTTATTGAACTTCTCTCAATTTTGTACTGACAATATCGACAGAAACATTCAAGTGGATGTAATTTACACTGATTTCGAAAAAGCATTTGACAAAGTGAACCACAGAAAGTTGCTCTCAAAATTACATTATTATGGAATAACAGAACAAAGCATAAAGTTTTTTGCCTCTTATTTGAACAGAAGAAAACAATTTGTGAGTTATGAGGGTGCTATATCTAAAGAATTTGATGCCCAGTCTGGAATCCCACAAGGGTCAAACTTAGGCCCATTATTATTCATAATTTTTATCAATGATATAACTGGGTGTATAGAAAATGGCAAAATACTGCTATATGCGGATGATTTAAAAATTTATACAGCTATTAGAAGTATAAATGATTGCTCGAAATTACAGAGTGATATAGACAGATTATTAATATGGAGTGAAAATAACTTAAAATTTAATATAGAAAAATGCGCTGTTATGTCTATAACCAGAAAAACAGATATTAATATTATTTATTATGCATATAAAATGAACAATGAACAAGTATACAGAAAATCAAAGCTCAAGGACCTTGGAATTTTATTTGATTCAAAATTTTCATTCGCGGAACATATTTTATCCACTTGCAAATCAGCTTATTCGATATTGGGCTTTGTAAAGCGCTCCGGTAATTTCTTACAAAGTTCAGCCTCACTCAGATTACTCTTTTTTTCATTAGTACGGTCCAAACTGGAATTCGGAGCTATTGTTTGGTACCCACATGCAAATTACCTTTCAGAAGAAATAGAAAATGTGCAGAAGAAATTTTTAAGGTTTTTATATTATAAAGAGTTTGGACATTACACCACAGTCATTCCTTATTCTGAGTTACTGGGTATATTCCATATTGATACACTGGTCAAGCGACGTAAAGTTATTTGTTTATCTTATCTCCACAATTTAGTGAATGGATCGCTTGATGATAAGTGTTTACTCGCGCAGCTGAATATCGCCGTCCCTCGTCCTAACTCCCGCACCTGTCGCTTATTCCAAGCATGTTTTTCTATCACTAATTTAGGGTATTACTCTCCTTTGAATATAATGTCTAGGCTTCACAATGAATATGCTTCTGATTTAGATATATTTAGCACATCCAATAAATTATTTAATAAACAATTATATTTGTCAATAGATTAATAACCCTCCATCACAGACTGTTAATAGTATTGCATGTTATTTAAATCTAAATTTTTATTTGATTGTATCACCTCTGTTTCTCTTGTCATTATTTGTTTCTCTTATCATTATTTATTTGTGTGTATATTATTTTTATCTGTATATTTATTAATCCGAAACTTTGTACTGTTATTTTTATTTATATGCATGTGCACTACTACATATTTATGTCTTCTTGGTCTGGGTCTGGTCTCAGATCACTGGTTGATTGCATGTAAATTATGTTAATTTGAATACTCTAAATATGTGGACATTCAAGTAAATTTATGCAGTGGTAATGGTTAAATTTGTTGTTGCGAAAATTATAAAATATCTGCATGTTATTATTAGATGTTATTATTAGATTGTTATTATTATTAGATATTATTAGTTATTAATGCTTTATTGTAATTGGCTGTAAAGCTGTAATGAAGCATTGTAAAAATAAATAAATAAATAAATAAATAAATAAACTGTGTTTTTATATCATTTAATTTTTGTCCGTTTACAGAGTGTACATTGTTTAAAAACAAAACAATAGTGTAATTGTTTTAAACTGGCTTTTGTTTCTGATTGGAGTGTGTCTATATTCTTGGTTCTGATTAGTAAAAAATTAATCATTAAACAATATAATAGCATGATTGTTTAGTTATACTATAATTCTTCTTGTTAAATTCAAGTATGATTACCGATTTGAAAATATAAAACTGTAAAATTTGAAATGAAAACCGCGTGTCACTTTGGAAATAACCTGTATTAATGCTCTACAAGGAAATGAGCTGTGTTGAAGACGTGAGGCTGAACTCTATGATTACTGGTGACAATCAACTTTGAAAACTATTTATTTATGCCTTTTGTTAGCAGGTAAGAATTATTTTACTTGAAGCCTGTACCGCT